>CAAKHG010030642.1:0-12430 GCA_901007715.1 Dactylopterus volitans | reverse complement strand
TCCCCAGAAAGTCATTAGTCGGGTCCGGTACACAGAGCGTCTGCGCCTGCGCCTGTTTCTGGCGGCGGCGGCTGCAGCAGCACTCATTATACAAGGAGCACTGGTGAGTTCAAACACACCTGAGAGTTCATTTTAGTGTAATTGTAAATTTGCACGTCAATAATAATTAGTATTTTGAATTATTATTAGTATAGCTTAGTTAGCTTATAATAGGCTTGTGCATAAAGAACGAGCATAAAGTATGTACAAGCAATTTTAAAACTGGCGACGAAAAAAAACAAAAAAACTTAAACAAATAATGCAAATAAACCCGCGCGCAGTCCCTGTAACAGCCAGACAGGCAAAGAGTTGCGCTGCCTACCACATTTACGACAGCACTTGAAGGCAGCATATGCAGCAGTTGGAGGTGTCATGGCGCTGGCGAGGCCAGAAGGATCTGCGGCGTCAAAAGTTTAATCTTAGCCCGCTTTCTTCGGTGTTCGCTCGTTGCGCTGCCGAAAATTGGCAACACCTGGTGAAGACGATTGCTGGTAAGTTGCCTGGAGCCGGCTCGACCTGTTTTTTTGAAGGCGGTTATTTTTCTCCAAGCGGCGAATGTGTTGACATAAGCGGCTACGTATGCGGGATAGAAGGGGAGGGGAAAAAAAAACCCCACCATGACGCGATTCACATGGATGTGGCACCGGCCGTTAAAACGCCGTTAAACACGTAAAATTAAGGGGGAGGAAATAAATAAAACAAAAACCAATAGCACCTGGTATGAAACGTTACGTAGCGACCATCACAATGTAGGAAATTAAAAAAAAAATGGCTGTCGTGCAGCGCATAAACGGGCAGTTTGGGATTGGTTCCAACGTGCGTAAAGTTGATCGGCAAGAGCCAAGTTGCTAGCATTTTGGGTTCCAGTGAGTGTGTGGCGGCGGGGTCCACGTCCCGCGCCCCGGTGCCAGCCGTGTGCCCACGGGGCTTTGCGTGGCGGCCGGTTCTCGCCGGAGCTCCGCGATTTTGGACTTGTATGGTCGCATGAGCAGGAAGATGCAAATCTTTGTCGTGACCAAACCGCGCCTCGCCGCCGGAGCAGGAATTGGAGGAATGCATGGGCGGATGAAAGAGGACTCCTTAACCATCCGAAGTGAAGGCTGAGTCATAACAAACGGGGCAATTAATTCCGCCCCACATTTCCAGCACAAGAGCGGTGTGTCATATGCTTTGTGTTCACTTGGAAAGGGCCAGACTCACAGTTGGATTTGTTCAAAAGTGGCACTTGAGCTTGTTCAAGAAGAGAGGAGATCTCTCTTTTTTTAAAGTAAATGTATCACTAGAGCGGCGAAAAGAAATCCGTCACAATTTAAAAGCCCTAGATTAAAAATTTCACTGGAGACCCGGCCTATAGATGCATTGGTGTGTCTCGTGTGACAACTTTACTTCATTATCATGGCACAGAGACTTTTTTCTTTCCCCCCAGTGTCATAATGTGCCATCTTTGTATTAGTGTTGTTGTGGAGAGTGGCCTTGCGCTGGTCAGCTGTGTGTGTGTGTGTGTGTGTGTGTGTGTGTGTGTGTGTGTGTGTGTGTGTGTGTGTGTGTGTGTGTGTGTGTGTGAGAGAGCGGAGAGTCTGGGGTTGACTTTTTATGGTGAGGCCAGGCTGGGCTGTGGAGGACCACAGGTTCCACTCTGATGGCCGCGGTGACCCCAGCAGGCTGCGGCGGCACACGTCAGCTGTCCTTTCGTGGATGTCAGTGTGCCAGGCATTAAGGTGTTGCGGAAACAGTTCCAGCTTCCAGCTCGCGTCTCTCTTGTGATACTGCCTGCCGTGTAATTTGTTCTTCAAAGTAGCCTTGGTTTAAAAAACAACCTGAAACGTCAACTATGAATAGCCGAGTGTCGGCGGACAAATTTTGTGCATAATATTCATTCTGTTTTTGGCGCATTTCATCATTTTCCTGTTCAGCGCAATTGTTCAACGCTTGTTTATGACCAAAGTCTGGTATAGAGCTATGGCAAGGGAAAGATTTGCCCTCTTAAAAGTAGAAATGAGGATCACAGTGGTATTGTCAACTGCATGTCTAAACATATTTTGACCACTGACAGGTGAAGTGGATGGGATTTGTTACGCAGCGAGTGAACATTTTGTCCTCAAAGTTGATGTGCTACAAGCAGGAACAAATGGACGGGCTTAAGGATTTGAGCGACCTTGACGAGAGCCAAATTGCGATGCTAAACGGCTGGGTCAGAACATCTCCACAACTGCAGCTCTTTTGGGGTGTTCCCGGTCTGCAGTGCTTATCGAAAGTGGTCCAAGGAAGGAAAAGCAATGAACCGGTGGCAGGGTCATGGGTGGCCAAGGCTCATTGATGCATGTGGGGGGGGGGTGAAGGCTGGCCTGTGTGGTCAGATCCAACAGACAAGACACTGTAGCTCAAGTTGCTGAAAATGTTAACACTGATTCTGTTAGAAAGGTGTCAGAATACACAGCGCATGCAGACCAGTCAGGGTGCCCATGCTGACCCTGCTGAAAGCGGCAACAATGGGCCCGTGAGCATCAGAACTGGACCACATTAGTAACGCTGTTTAGCGTTGAAAAACTATTTCACGTAACTTGTCTCTTGATTGTTCATGTGGCTGTTTTAACTCTGATTCAGTGGGTTAACCCAGGAAATGGCTACAAGTCCAACTGTAAGTTTCTACTTCCAGCACTTCAGTGTGTTTGTCTGTCTCCAGATGCTCTGATTTCATGGTTCCCAAAAACGGACATAAACCCTCTCATCAGCCATTGTCAGGAATAGAAAATAACATACACCCGTCATCCTCCACACAGCTTTAGTCGGGACTCCTCTGACTAACAGTATAGTACTTCTCTGAGTGTTTCAGTCCTGAACGTAACTGCAGGTTTTGAGTTCAGCCCCCCAGGACAGACATGCTAATACTGTGTTGGCACATGATGAAAGGTGTTATAGAGTGAGTTTCACCCTTAAAGCCAGACTATGAAGATTGGCGGGGTAGCTGCTGGGTAGTCATATGCTGGCTGGTGCACCAATAACTCCCCGTTCCAGTGAGATTGTTTTGCTTCTACTCACCTTCCCTCTCTCCCTTCCTTTGAGAGTCGTCTTTTCTGTCTGCTATTCTGGGAGCTACTTGTAAACAGACTGATTGTACGTTGCTCAGTCCTCCCGACTGTTTCAGCAGGAAGCTCTGACTTGAAATCTCTGCCTGGAGATTTTGTGAAACCTTTTTTTTTTTTTTTTTTTAGGTGATACACAGACATATAAAACTTGTTTGACAGTAGCAATAAGAATTCACATAAATTACAGCAAGGACAAGGAGAGCTCATCACCGCTGCGTAAGGAAATGCCATCACCTCCTCTAATGTAAAGATATGTGCTGTAAACGCAGAACTTGGGAAGTTGTGTTTTTCCGGAGCAGGTCTGTGTTCCATGCAGCATGAGGCCCTGTCTGCCCTTCAGGATCGCAGTTTGATCCCTTACAGAGCTGAGTTGTTGGCTGTATTGTTGAACCCCACTGTGGAATGTGAGTTAAGTCCCTTGGCCAGGGGACCAGAGGCTTTGTTACAACCTTTAAGCTAATCTCTGTAAAGAGACACCTGAGTATTTTGAGAGGGAATGATCCTCTCCAAATATTAACACCGGGATATATGATTGATGTAGGTACATGGATCTTTGTTTAAACACGACTGTCTGACCCGACGTCAATGCTTAAAGTTTAACCGCTAATGTCAAAGGTATCCATTTCAGAATTGGACACAGAATATGTTCGGTTCAACATTTGACAGATTATATTTTGGTGTTTGAATCGGCTGATTTGAATAGGAACAAAAAATCCCACACACCAATCAACTCCACAATTTATGGCCTGGACTGCAAATAAAATCTAGTGTAAAGAGCTTTTTGTCGCAGAAAATTAATGTGAATCCTGGAGTGCTACATTGAATTTTTGAAGAAATGCTGAAAAATGCTGAAGGAAAAGTAAGGCTCTGATTAAGCATGAACGTCAATAGCGCCAAAGCTAAGAAAGCTGGACATTTCAGTATAATATGTAATATTTTTGAGCTACATAAGTACATAAATTACTAGCAACCATGTCGGGAAACACCACGAACCTCTCCAATCACCTGAGATGGCACCTAATCTTATTAAACTTATTGGAAAGTTTCAATGAATCTCTTGTTTCTTCAAGCTCCAATCAGGATGCTCCCCAAACTGGCACAATCGGCAAATAAAAATCGAGTTCGATCAATATGAAAAAGTATATCCTGATAACATTTTTTGCCATGTCGCCCAGACCTAGCTGCTGGGAATATCATTCACTTCTGAGGTATGTGATTAATAAAGTACTGGAAGAACTAATATTTTTGAACTTATGGTGGCACTAGATGAGGTGATCACTTAACCCGAGTTGGATGGACGCGCAACTGGTCAAGTGAATCTTTCGACCCACCGATGGCGCAAGATGAATGGTCAAAATGGAGTAACCTGTCTTAATCGCACACGTACCTTCCTGTAACTGAAAATATGCCTCAGTGGTGAGCTGATGGTTGGGTATTATGATGGAAAGTTCTGTGATTTGAGCTGATGATGGCGTGGAGGCCAGGGCTCAGCTGGCTTTTCTCTTCTAAGACCACTTACTCACGCTGACTACCCACAGAGACATACCACAGCAAACTAGGTGTTCTCCCCAAAACAACCCCCACACCAGCCCTTCCCTGGAAACGGACACTGCTGGTATATTTATAACCCCAGTGCACAAGCCAGCTCTCTGTCTTTTAACATGGGTAAGGAGCTGGTCATATTCACTAGAGCCGAGCTGAGGTTTGCCGTTGTATGTTCTCGACTGACGTGCTACTTCGCATGCGAAGCGTGCCTGGCAGGGCCCGTCAGGTATGGGAGTTAATTGTTTGGGGTAGTGGTGTCTTTGGCTGGATGGTCTCTAAACTGGTTGCTGCTCACTAGTAAAATTAAGAAGATTTAAATGAATTTGGAGGTATTTTCTTTGAGGCATTTGAGCTCCGTCTGAGATTGTGACGATTCGCAAAATGTATTGAATTCTGCGTAATGTCTTCATAACGATCGCTAAATCCCCTGGTTTTATGTTTTGATTCATTTTCGATAAGTGTGCTTGGTTGTAATTCCCGTGTCTGTTTCAGATGTTGAACAGTGTTCTGAGCACAGCCACCACAAACTGAGACACCCAAAGAGAACGGAGAGATGGAAAAACCAGTCTTGCAGACGCAACCATCGACCCTGCCTTTCTTCGACACGGCCCACGCCTTCAACCTGCTTCGAGGGATCCATGAACTGCGTGCCGAACGGAAGTTTTTCGATGTGACTTTGTGCGCCGAGGGCCGGGAGTTCCACTGTCACCGCACAGTGCTGGCGGCTGCAAGCACCTACTTCCGGGCCATGTTCGCCGGAACGCTGAGGGAGAGCGTCATGGACCGGGTCGTTCTACACGAGGTGTCAGCTGAGCTTTTAGGACTGCTGGTGGACTTCTGCTACACGGGACGGGTCACCGTCACGCAGGACAATGTGGACCTCCTGCTGAAGACGGCCGATCTGTTTCAGTTCCCGTCTGTCAAAGAGGCCTGCTGCGCTTTCCTGGAGCAACGGCTGGATGTTTCCAACTGCTTAGAGATCCAGGACTTTGCAGAGGCGTACGCTTGCCGAGAGCTGGCGACCAGCGCGCGCCGCTTTGTCCTCAAAAACATAATGGAGCTGGCAAAGGGGACAGACTTTGAGCGGTTGCCATGGAAGCGGCTCCTTGAGTTTGTGTCAGACGACGAGCTCTGCGTGGACAAAGAAGAGACGGTTTATCAAATCGCAGTGCGCTGGGTGAAGGCTGACCTCCAGCGCAGACTCCACTACTGGCCCGAGCTCCTCCAGCAGGTCCGGCTCCCTTTCGTCCGGAGGTTCTTTCTCTTGGCCCACGTGGAGAGCGACCCGCTCGTCTACCTGTCGCCCACCTGCCTGCGCATGGTGAATGAAGCGCGGAGCTTCCAGTCGTGCGAGTACGACCGACATGACCGGGCCTGCCACCGCATGCGACCGCGACCGTCCACGGGACTGGCAGAAATCCTGGTGGTGGTAGGAGGCTGCGACCAGGACTGCGATGAGCTGGTCACCGTGGACTGCTACAACCCTCAGACCGGCCAGTGGCGTTACCTGGCCGAGTTCCCTGACCACCTCGGAGGCGGCTACAGCATAGCTGCTCTTGGAAATGATATGTATGTCACGGGTAAGTTAATTTTTGATATTTAAACACTTTCCTGTTTACATACATCTTCTGTGTTTGCTAATTTGCATTGTGATGAGATCAGTACGAGTATGGTGTAGTAAATGTGTGAATGTATGACGGTTCATAATTTACATTTACGGTACATTGAACTTGAAGTGGCTCCTGTATGCTGCTGGGAGTTCAGCTGCGCCTGATGTCTCTCCCTCCCGAGCAGAAGTCAGTGTGCAGTGGTTACAGTTGCTGTGTATATTAGGGTTCACTGTAGTGTGGAAGCTCCAGTCAGTAGATTTCCATTCCTGCTGTTTCTGCTTATGAAATGGCCGTCAGGCAGCGCTTATAAATAAACTGCAGACTCTTTGGCTAGTCCCTCTGTGTGTGTGTGTGAATAAGTCAAAGTGAGGCAGGACACGTTGTGCTGCCAGGACTGAGCGGTGTTATCGTTGTCATTACCAGTATGCAGACCACCGCTGAAAGAAGGACCCCTTGAGAAATCATCTTAGACCTTTGCTCATAGCCTCTGACTCCTGCAGAGTTGGGGCTCATAAATTTAGCAGCATAAGCTCACACGCTCATTGACAAGAATAACGGCAGCAGCATGCGTTTGCGTAATGGTGACTGGCAGATTGAGTTTTATCACCTTTTATGCACATTTGTGAGGATTTCAAGCAAATTAGTGGGAAAAGATGTTAAAATTGCTAATTTAAGGTTTTGATTTTGACATGTAAAGGGTTTTGTTTGTAATCAGGATGTATTCTTTGTTTTTCTATTATTATTTTGTGCGTTCCTTTGTGGGTACACATATCAATAATAGAAAAATGTGTAGAACGAATGAATCTCGCAGTTGTTTGTTAGAAAAGGAGTGGCTCTTTTATGTCCACCTATTGTTAAACAAAATTATTCGCAAAAAAAAATGCAATGGAAAATAGATGTGGATGCGTCTTTTCCTATGCGCAACCTCTCTTGTGACATTGATCACCTGACCAATCAGATGTGGGTGGGCTACTCTGCACAACGACGCTGTTACGCTGTGCTGCTGTATTGTTTCCTTTTATTTGCTGCTCTTAGATCGGAGGATTGAGTCTGCGCAGGACATAAACAAACTGCCGCTGGGCCTTGCAGCGTGTGAGATTGTGCTACGCAGCTGCAACCTTTGACTGAACAGTCGACATCATCCGCCTTGTGTGCCGTTGCTCCGCAGGTGGCTCTGATGGCTCCCGCCTCTACGACGGCGTGTGGCGCTACAAGTCCAGCGTGAACGAGTGGACCGAGGTGTCGCCCATGCTGAAGGCCCGCGAGTACCACAGCTCTTGCGTGCTGAAGGGCCAGCTCTACGTGGTGGCCTCAGACAGCACCGAGCGCTACGATCACACGCTGGACTGCTGGGAGGCCCTGCCGGCAATGCTGCACCCCATGGACAACTGCTCCACCACCACGTGCAACGGACGCCTGTATGCTATTGGCTGTCTGACTGGGGAGGACAACATGGCCGTCCAGAGCTACGATGCAGACAGCAACCGCTGGTGCATGGTCAACTGCGGGCAGCTGCCCCCCTGGTCCTTCACACCAAAAACTGTGACCCTGAACGGCCTCATCTTCTTTGTGCGGTGAGGAGAAAAGCGACTTCAGTTGCATCTGTAGATAAAAACTAAATCCTTTTTAATTTGGCACCGTGAAAGAATCAGTGGCCATTTAGTTATTTACACTTATTGGCTGCTTGTTGGAATCAAATTAGTAATAGAGAACACTTAATGATAAAGGAAGTCAGTCTGCTCATTGAACAAACGTTCTTTTGCGCTCTTATTTGTTTTTTATTGCAAGCAAGAATGCAAAAAAATGATGAAATGGGAAAAAAAAACATGCACAAAATACAGCAATATATTATAAAATGAACAGTCTGCGGTGGGGTTAAGTATTAGTCAAATCCATTTAAATTCAGTAGTCTAGATTTTTTTATGTACTTTCCCCCCCTAAAACACAGAATGCCATGTCACATACATATATCACACACCTGTATCATAAGATAGATACACTCATATTTGCATCAGACATAATTAAGACCTGATTAAGGTCTAACACCAAACTGCTGCTGTTGACGTTCTCATGTTTATGATACCGAAACAGTGGCGCTATGATTCTTTATTTAGAAATGCAACGCAAGCAGTTTAACTGGCCATTAGTGTACATCACTCGTGCAGTTGTCATTGAGTAGAGATGAAGCAATGATTGCGCGGGCGACCACTCAACTTCGGTATGTTTCTATTTCCAGGGACGACTCAGCTGAGGTTGATGTTTATAATCCTCAGAAGAACGAGTGGGACAAAATTAGTCCAATGACCCAGGTTAGTATTTCACATCAGATGTTTGTTAGATGCTTTGGCCGCCATGACCTAAAGGTTGGAGCAGAGGGCTTGGTACCAAAAGGTCGCGGGTTTGATCCCCTTCCCACTGACTGAAGAATACCGCTCAAAAAATGGCCCTCACCTCATAATTGCTCACACACCGCTCACCGTGCATCTCATTCATTTACCGTCTTTGCCCAGGTCCACGTCGGCGGCAGCGTGGCAGCCCTGGGCGGCAAACTCTACGTGTCCGGCGGTTACGACAACACGTTTGAGCTGTCAGACGTGGTGGAGGCCTACGACCCGGCCTCCCGCTCCTGGACCCTCGCTGGGCGATTACCTCAGCCTACGTTCTGGCACGGCAGCGTCAGCATATTCCGTCAGTTCATGCCTCTGGTGTCCAGCGCGTTCGAACCGATCGAGACACCCGAGACAAACGCCATTCACCTGCACCGGCACCAGCGTCACCAGGCGCTGCACAACCTCAACAACAATCTCAACCAGAACCAGGACGTGAACCCGGCGCACTGAGTTTGGACCGAGATGATCCACCCCGTCGCAGTTTCAGCCTCCTCCATTGTGCCATCAGCAGTTCACTGTGAATTTTACCTCATTGCATCGCTAACGCTGTTTAAAGTGAAGACTGAGCATGTGTGCACCAGTGTGAGCTCCTTCGAATCCACTTGACTGTCAAACTGATAATCACCCATTCAAAAAGGCTTCAGGTTCTTCATTGCCAGTCCATTCATGGATAATCCTCATATAAAGGTTAAGGTCAGCAGCTCTTAATCAGAGGAAGGGAAGTTAATCCCATGTGCATTTCCCAAAGTTAAATCTCATTCTGGACACATTTTTCTCTTGAACTGAACTATACTGTTTATTACTTTTGACAAACTTGTGAGGGGTGAATCATGTCGGAAGAAAGAAAGAAAAAAACAGAAGAACTGAAGAAACCTCAGGTACGTGCGATAGTCGTCGCATGTACAGAAATCAAATGAAGGATTTACAGATAGCAAAGACAGAATTACTGATGAAGACACACGTTATAAATGCGGATCAAAGGAGGAGAGCTGCGTAGCGTGAGATGTCGCGATGCCGCACTCGCACCCTACGACCTCCGCTCAACCGCGGTGACCTGGAGGTCGCCGGGGCCACATAGAGGAAATGAAGTCACCTATACTTAGAATACAAAGTACACCTGGATTGGGAAGCACAGATCAGTGACGAAGAGGAACTCGGCAGATCATAAAACCTTTTTGGTGTTTTGGTGAAGCAGTTGCTAATTACTGTCCTGAGGAAGTTCAGAGCTGAGACTAACCAATGCAGCAATGGCTGCTCTCTATATGGGGACATTTTTTCATAGAACTGATGAAGGAGCTTTGTATGTTTAAGGGTTTTTTGTTGTTGTATATTCACCATGGGAAGAGGGAATGAATTTAATTCTTAGGAGGAGGAAGGAGACCTGAGCGACATACAGTGATTGGCCCAGACCCAATTGTGCGTCAGTGCAGCAAATGCGCTCGGTAAACCCGCACCACTCTTGATTAAGAGCTGGGTCTCCAAACAAACACAATAAATAATAAATATGAAGATGAAATCCTTCTCAACGTGTAGCTCAGATCAAAAGCCAAACTTTTGATCAGAAACGGCAATAATCTGTTTACATTCCACGAACAATCGCAGCTGACACCGAGCATCATGAAGACGGAGGGATGGCGTCGTGGAAAGTGACCAGGAGGAACCTGTCCTGCACTCCAGGCTGTGCCGAGGATTCTGTCCTCGCGGCAGAAGCTCAACGCGGCTGCATGTGACGTCAGCGTGCACTAATGCTAATTCTAGCGCTAGTGATGTTCAGCATCTCCCTGTTACTCTCTCGACACTTGAGAGCTCCGCCTCATTACCATCAGTCTACTGTGCATGAAGCTTTATTCTTTTCAGAAAATCTATTTATGGACGTGTTACTGTTTTGTATGCTTATTTATGGATATCTATTTGTACCATGTTTTCTTCAGATGAAGGGAGATCTGTTGGCAGTCACAACTGGAAGTGCAGAAAAATCTCATGTTTTTGCTTTCTTTTTACAATTTTTCGCTTTAACGGCAGTAGTGTTTTTGAGTGTTTCTATGGTGACGATGCGACATTGTTTTCTTGGTTTTCATACAAGTATGTGCGTGTGATGTCAAATCAGTTTTGTAAATACGGCGTACCCTCAACCTTATGGACCGTGTTTGTTTACAGTGTGGTGGTTACTATAGATTAAACTGCAGGCAGGTCTGAGGCTTTATTCTGCTGGATCACTTTGGCTAGTTCCTAATGGTGACATATCGTCCTTGTAAACAATGAACAGTAGATGCTGCTGAGTGTTAAAAGAACATAGATGCATATTTTAAAATAAATAGCAAGCGCACAAAAAACAAACCTGTGAAGCTCTTTAATTCCAAATACGGATGTTCATATATTCATTACATATTATGCTCACTGGCTGAGGACAATTAAAGCTGCCCTAAGGAATTTTTATGCAAACAAGTTTACATTCAGTGTTCCTGAATGACACCAGAATGCGTACGACTGTTTTCATTTAATTTCCTCATAAGACATTAGTAGAGCAGATTTATATCTTGTATCTTGCGTCGTTCACATCCATGATGCCTTCGTGGGAGCGTCGCTTCAGCTCCTCATGCACTGTTAACACGAAACGAAGCTTTGGCTGGCGTTCAGTTAAGACCATCAGTTCCCTCTCATGTTCCCTCCCATTGTGAGCTGACTTCAGCGGCATCACCCGGGGCATTACGCTCGACTCTGCGCAGGCCCCACACACGCGTAGCCATACCAAGACCCGGGAGCATATCTTGATGTATAAAATTGGGTGATGTCCCCACTTTTTAGATCCCTCAGTGACAAAACCGAACAAAAAGATCGTTATTGCTGATTCTTCAGCTGCAGCAGGCACATTGATAGAGGAAGCGTCGTGAAACAGGCCAGTGTTAGAAATTCAAGCACGCCTCGCATGCATGCAGTTCGCTTATTGGACATAAACTACTTAAAAGCGTGAGACTTCATTCTATTTATTGTGTTGATGCTGAACAGCAGGCTGATGCGCTTTTTTTCTCGGGCGCTTTTATGTGCCTCTCGGCTCGGAAGTGTCTCGAGTGGCGTCCGCGGGCCTTCGAGCCCTCAGATGTCGCTCTCTGAAATACTCTCAACAATTCCCTCCATGTCTATCGTTGACTCGTACACTTTAGCGTCCAGTTGCGTTTGCTGCAAGACCTCCTGCACGGAGAAACTCTGGGCCGCCTCCACGTGTTCCAGGTTCTGGGTGGACGCCGCCACCTCTGCTGCTGCTCCGTCACTCGATTTGATGACAACCACGCAGCTGGAATTGAGGCCTATCACCAGTTCCGGCTCTGGATTTGTGGGATTCTGGATGACGGACGTCTCGGGGACGTTATCCGTCTCCTCGGTGACCAGCGAGTTTTCACCAGGACTTCCATCCACTTCCTGTATGATTACGTTCCTCAGTTTCCTCTGCCGGGGGTTGTAGTTCTCAGTGCGTTTGTGGACCTGAATGTGGCGACGCAGGTGTGCCTGGAGGAGGAAGCATGTTGAGCCGTGAGGCTCCACTGACCAATGAGCCGGATGGGGGCGGGGCAGTTAGCGGTCAGACTATTGAACATAGTAGAACCTATTCATTCATTCGTTGATTGCTTCCAAGGTTCGTCATCGGCTATTAATATTTTTCAAATAAAAATGTAAATCCACTGCTTCTTTGACTTTTGAAAGAAATCAAGAAGAATGTTATAACTGCCCATTTGTTACTTAAAGTTAAAAAGAATTGCTCTCA
>CAAKHG010030638.1:0-37541 GCA_901007715.1 Dactylopterus volitans | reverse complement strand
CATCGGTCCACCTATCTACAACATTTTACCAGTGTGCAACGTTATAAACACAAAACACACCACAACCATTGCATTCTGGGAGAGAAAATGAATTAACCAGTATTCATGCATACTTTACATATCGGACAAATCTGAAGGTTACTCACAGGGAGCAGCCAGGCTCATGATGATGATGATGATGGTGGCGAGGGTGATGACGACGATGATGATGGTAATAGTGATGTGATGATGATGATGATGAAATTTAGCTGCACATACGGAAACGCTGCCTTCACATTCAAAACAGTCAGACCAGATTCACCACCGCGCCATTGACTCACAATTTCGCCTTTTGGTTGTCATGGCGACGCAGAGTGTCTGTCCCAAGCGACACCTTTGGCCGCCGGCGGTAACTGCAAGCGCCGGCTGCTCCGCCCGCTTTGCCTCTGAATTCTCCTCCCACTCAGGAATGTATTTTTTCTCCGTGTTTGTGAGCGGAGCGCGCAGATGTTCATTGGCGGTGAGCTTGTGACATCACAACTCGCCCGGAGCCATTCGCGGGCGAGCATGCAAGTAGATTAACAAAAGGCGGCGATTCCAGCGGTGGAGACGAAATGTTTCCCATTTTTCACGGGAAAAACCTTTTCATCCATCTAGTGTATGAAATTATTTCTTGCTCATTTCCATCTGTCCATCTAATGATGATCAAATATCAGCAATGCAAAGTAAAAACATGTGGATCAGAGCATGCTTTTATTGTGAAATTGCCAGGATTCCTCTATGTCACAACTTCCCGTTGCTCTCAGCACAACTGCGGCTGATTAAAAACATGAGAAATGTGGCGCCTTATTGTGAGCAGAAGCTTATTTTTATTCAAACATCAGGGAAAGCTGAGAAACAGTTGTCACAGTTAATCATATTTTAGTTGTTTTTTTTTTGTTCCTTGTGCCACAATCATATTGTTCCACTCTGATCTCTGCAAATGTCCTACGGGTGCCCGGAGGGGCAACATGATCTTCTATGGTGCTGAAGCTGGCACTCTTCCTCACTGCTCGGCTTCTGGTAGCTGGTGATGATGATGATGATGATCTGCATGACTCGGTGACCGCTTGACTCAGTGACCTCACGGGTACTGAGTCATGCAGATCATGAAGACTTCTGTATAAAACCGCTTCTTTCTACAGAAGATGAAATAACTGATCAGCACATTTGGCTCAGATTAATGGAATTAAAGCTGACGCTCTGCTTGGTCCTGCAGTTCTGCGAGTGGCTGAAGTCGCTGATCCGGGACCAGAGGAACGTGGCGGTGACGGCGCTCCTGGGTCTCCTGTCCATGGCGTGTTTTGGAATATCGTCCAGCACCGCCCTGCCCGCCCTCCTCGTCCCCTTCACGCTGTGGATGGCCAGCTAGACGCTGCGGCGGCGCCCACGCGGAACCAAAACCCATCAGTTGCTCCGCAGGAAAGTGAGCGCTCTCATACTTCCTGCTGGTTTCCAACGAGTTAGTTAGCATTAGCAGGGTTAGCAGCCTGCACTGACAATAAGAGCACAAGAGCGAGGTCGACAGCGGGACCTCGGACCGCCCACTCTCAGTGACTGGCAGGTTCGGCTGATCCACCTACGGCTACGAAAACCGACCAATCAAACGCCTGTAAACATCATTAAACGTTACAACATTAATCATTTCAAATTTAGTGCATTCAGTGCGGTGAAATGACAAAAGGTAAAAAAAAAAAGTGACAATAAAATACAATAGAATGTATTCAAAAGCAATTAAAAATTCAAATGCTCTTATTTTGAAGGAGCCAACCAGGAAATGACATTCATCAATCGTCAGGAGTGTCAATACAGTTCTTCATATGTAGTAAAACAAACAAGTGACTTCATTTGACCATGAATGCCTCAGTCTGAGATGGTGCCTTTGCTTGCTCGCCGCAGCCCCGACGTCTCGGCGCCCCCTGGCCAGACGCTCGTGTAAATACATGTAGATACCAGCCGACCGTTTGCCGAGGTCGCACACGTTTGTACAGAATTGATTTTTCATGACGCTGTAACATCGGAAGCTGTAAATAAAGGTTTTAAAGCCCCGTGTTTAGCATTTTATTTTGAAAGCCGGCGACGGAGAGGAGAACGTGACCACGTGCTGACGGTGAGATCCTGTGCTGCTGGTTTTCATTGGTGGGGGTTGGCGACGCACCAATCAGGCGCAGCGGCAGAGCGACCTGCTTCCACCTCCAGCAGCTGAATGCAGCTCTTTGTTTTCCAACCCTGCGACTCCCAATAAAAGCTGCACGCCGCCGTCACGCCATGTTCAGGAGGGGGGACCTGCTGGAGCTCTCCAGGACCTGGTTCCCCCACTTTGGGTTTAACCTGGGCGTCATTCCTGGTTGTTCTCTTTCCTTTTTTCTCTCTTTACTTTCCTTCTTTACTTTCACTCCCTTCCTCCGTTTTGTCTCTTTTCTTTCCTTCTCTTCTTCCCCTCTTTCTTTTTATGGCCTGTCTCGTTCCCTTCCTCCCTCCTGCAGGGTCGCTCACTTCATCCCCGACGTCCTTCCCTGTGTCTCCGCCGACCGTCGGCGGGTCGCTCGGAGCGTCACCGGGGGACGTCTCTTACTGGGGTCCAGGCCTGGATTCTCCTGGTTGCAGGTGACGAGCTGAGGAAGAGAAGAGAAGGAGGGGAAGAGGGAAGGAGGGAAGGGCAGTAGGAAGACAATATGGAAAGAGGGAAAGGCAGTAGGAAGGAGGGAAGGACAGTAGGGAAGGAGGGAAGGGCAGTAGGGAAGGAGGGAAGGGCAGTAGGGAAGGAGGGAAGGGCAGTAGGAAGACAATATGGAAAGAGGGAAAGGTAGTAGGAAGGAGGGAAGGACAGTAGGGAAGGAGGGAAGGACAGTAGGAAGGAGGCAAGGACAGTAGGGAAGGAGGGTAGGGCAGTAGGAAGGAGGGAAGGACAATAAGGAAGGAGGGAAAGAGGAAAGGGCAGTAGGAAGGATGGAAGGGCAGTTGGAAGGAGGGAGGGCGAGTAGGGAAGGAGGGAAGGAGGGAAGGACAGGAGGAAGGAGGGAAAGAGGGAAGGGCAGTAGGAAGGAAGGAAAGACAGTAGGGGAGGGAAGGAGGGAAGGGCAGTAGGAAGGAGGGAAAGAGGAAAGGACAGTAGGAAGGACAGTAGGAAGGAGGGAAAAAGGGAAGGGATAGGAAAGAGTGAAGGACACTAGGGAAGAGGGAAGGAGGGAAGGAAGAAATACGGCAGGCTGTACGTCCGCAGCACGTCCGGGTCGACGCCATGGACAAGCTGAGCAGCTAAAGGGGACGCTCCCCTCAGCGCCGCCATCAGGCCAGGGCGGAGCAGCTGCTGGGCCACCTGACCTTCAGTCGGCTGCGGTCCAACTGCAGACAAACGTCATGAACATCGTCAGCTTCCACACCTTCAAGGTGACCTCCTCGTGACCTCTGACCTCTCAAGCAGCACCAGGAAGAGAGAGTAACAGCAGCAGGCCACAACGGGGGAAGGAAAGGAAGGAAGGACAGATGGAAGGGAAGGAAACAAACGGAAGGAAGGAAGTGAGGGCCGCGCGTACGACAGTGGGAAGGTTTAATCGGTTTAATCCGCCATGATGCCTATAAATAATAATCAGCAGTTGCAGGTTGCGTCTGCTCTTCCTGTCCTGTCACCTCTGACCTTTGACCTCTGTTCTCTCCCGTTCATGATCCCAGGGCGCACTGACATCGGGACGGTAAACGGTGCGATGGCGCCATCTAGTGGTCACGAGTGGCGGATGAGACGCGACACACATGCAACACCACAATCAGGCCAGGAGGCGGCGACAAAGACTTGATTATAGACAGAGGACACACACACACCACACACACACCCACCCACACCCACACACACACACACCCACAATCAAATTAGAAGCCACAGAAATACTTTTCGTGTTATGAAAAAGAAAATAAAAATTCCAAAAGACTGTCAATTTGATCATTTTAATAGGTAAATTTCGAATCCATAAATCTAAATTTTCCAAAACTCACCATCTGTGATATCATTGAGAAGCAAGTGAATAGGGTTTTTGAGTCTGAAAAAATAAAAAAAAACCGGTAATACTCATCTGTTATGACAATTCTCTAGTGAAATTTGAACTTCTGTATTCTGCCCTTAGTACCTAATTCAGTGTATTTTCACCTTTTTGAAAAAAAAAATAGTATAATTATTTCTGTACTAAATAATTATATGTTCTTGCACATTGGCTGTGCCATTACCGTTGAGCTGAGTCTCAGGAACGGAGCTTCTCCATGTAGTCGACGTCACTCTGCTCAGAGAACCACACAAAACACACCGGAGTGCACCAGCAGTGGACGTCCGAAGAAGCGAAGAGGAAAGAGAAGCTCGGCGTCCACTCATGGGTCGAGTCCACAGACGCTGATGGTCGGTGAAACGTTGATCCCGTTTAAAATTCTTTGAAATGCTGAGTTTAAGCTGGTTAATGAACGCACAGCTGCGTTCCCTTCATTGATCTTTGGTGAATAAGTTACAGTTGATATTTCATTTTGAGTTTGAAAAACAAAAATGTATGAGATACAAAAGGGAATACAAAGTTAAGTTAAATTCTACGAGATGATAAAAGCTCTATTTGTGTAAAAACTCTGCATGTGGACATTCATGAAATTAAAAGCCCATGTAGAAGCTTGTAGCTCAGCTATTTTTTTCCTTAATTCCTTTAAAAAACTGAATTGAGATATTGGCATTTGATTGAAGATTCATTCGAAATGTTTAAAAATATACATATAAGATTCGTGTTTATCTGCAGCAAACTCGACGCAATTTTGTCAAATTAAAGAGACTTTTAAAGTAACAGCTCTCAATAATTGTAGCGTTCATCAAATCTGACATCACCTAAAAATATTCTGATGAACGTTTGATAATTAACGGGATCCGGTGACGTTAAACGGATTTTTTTTTTGGACCTTAAACAGATTTATCAGTTCCATGTCATCACGTCATCCCGCCCTCCTTGCGCCGGACAAACGCGCTGATTGGCTCAGACGCCCTCGCATTCGCGTCAGTCACCGTCCCAGCCCGTTAATTGGACGAGGGAAAGAAAAATATTCGCCATTTAACGACAGGTGAACTTGTGAAGCCGCACGAAGTCGGAGCTCCGGCGGTGAAATCGCCCCACCGACCGCCGCTGCTCGAGGTTCCGAGTCCGCCGAGGGACGAATAGTTTTCCCGGACGCAAAATGACGAAGGACAAACCCGGTAAGAGTGCGTTGGAGCGCAGCTAGCTCACACTGACCGCCAACGGCTAGCTTGAGAGCACGGGAGCCGAACGCAGCCGCTAGCATCCCAAAGGCTGATTAGTAGGCTAATAAACTGACCAAATCTCAGATAAATGTTTTTCACCTCTTTCCCAGTTTCTCATTAAACATATAAAAGCATCGTGAAAAAAAGTGTTTGGCAAAGGAACGTCGCGCTCGGCACAGTTAGCGTCGTCCTGAAGCGCTAATCTCGATCAGTGACGGCTAGCTAGCGATGTCGGACACGCAGGGGTGACTGTACAAGTGTGACGGGCGCGGTAAAGAACTCCGATGCGCATGCGCGGTTGTACATATGAAATCAGCGCGACAATAGCGGCCGATCAGCAATAAGATTATGGCCACTGCACGTCCACCATAGAATATAAAGCAACATCCCTGCAATCAATTCTCCCTTCAGGAGGAGTTTTATGTTGAATTTTGATTGGATGCAGGGTTTCCTCCAGGAAACTGCGGCGCTGGGGTACAACTGTGACACAACTATGACACAGCTATACGTGTGTGTGGAGGCGGGGTGAGGGGTTAAAGACCATGACAACATGGTTTTTGAAATTTGAAACCATGACAAAAGCATTAAACACTACACAACTGTAGCTTGTTATTGTTACAAGCTTGGGTAGTGTTAGATTCATCCACATCACCAATATCACGCAGGGAATATTTGACTATTACACAATCGCGGGACACATCGCTATAATTTCTATATTCTCAGAACTTGGGGGAACCGGGTCACAGTAGAGAACATTGAGCATCTCCATCTAACGTTGCCTCACTACTTTAATATACTCATGAGTCGCGAAGGCAAATTACCCGGCGTGAAGCTTATGTTGTGCTGTTCAAAACGTACCTGAAAGATGACGCATGAAGGCCAAGCTATCCTTAATTAACTGTGCTACTGTTGTTAAAATCCACTGGGGTGGTTTTCACAGGCCTGAACAGAAATGCATTTAACCTAACCTCGCTTGGGTCCCTTTCTTTGGCCCCGTCTCTCCCTCTTTTGTTTTGCCATGGCGGTGCGCCGCAATCAATTACACCGGAAACCCTGGAATGTGTTTGAGAGAGGTGTTGACATATTTGAATGGTGATTTTTACGCTGTTGAACTGTACTGGTTACACTGAGAGGTGTCCCTAATATTTTGGTCATCCTGATGCATATGAGTGGGATGAGCAAAATATTAGGGACCCCTCTCAATGTAACCCAGCACCCCAGATTAAACTCGTCCCAAATTACACTCCTTCACATTTGTCAACACCTCTCTCAAACACATTCAGTGGCAAAGGTTCAGTGGTCATGTGGTGTAGAAGCTGCGTGTACATCATAAACATAAGTAGTGATGGATTGATTGATTGATTGATTATCGATTTGTACTGGAGGGAGACAGTTTCCAAAACGATTGTGACAACATGCAAATGTCAATAGAAACAATGCGATCAAAACATTAAAAGTTGATATTTAACTCAAAATGCCACAAAGACGCATCAAACGTTCACGGTGAGAAATGTCAGATATTCAGAGTTTAGTGTCCGTTTTGGATTTGATGCAGCAACACATTTGATAGAAGTCGGTTGGGTTTGATGTTCTCCACTGCTGCGTCAGCTTCTCCTCTGACAGTCTGGAGGTGAACAGTTGGTGTGACAGTGAAGGTGGAACGTTTCTGTTGGTGCTTGATGTCGGAGCTCAGCTGCTCACCAGCTCAGGTCACCTTTGTCCTGTTTGACGTCTCATGAAGCTCCAAAGATTTTCAGTGGTGCCGTGATGATGTCACAACAGCAGAAGGTCGCCTGAAATGAGCAAAACCTTCTCTGAGATAGACCTCGTCTGCTTGGCAGCAGATGTTGCTCTGAAACCTGCATAGATGGCTCAGCATTAATGGAGCCTTCATGCGTGTGCGGGTTACCCATGATGCCGTGCGCTCAAATGTTTTCCCCTGTGAACTAGGGGTGTAACGGTTCACCATACCTGCGGTTCGCTTCAACTTTTGGTTCTTAAGTTGTGGTTCGGTTCAAACTTCGGTTCGGACATTTAGCAGTCGCTTTAATCGGTGGTTTCCAACAACAGAAAAGGGACGCATGTCCAACGCCATAAAAACCCCAGCAGCGTTGGTAATTGCTTTTGCTTGCTCTGATTCCGGACCAGGTTTCATTTCGAAGGCTACGTGAAGATCTGGCTGTTGTCGTAGGCTCGTTGCTGCTGCGCCGGGCTGAGCGAGGTCTCTGTCGGCGTGACACAAACACAAACGACAAATAACTTGCGTCTTGACAACAACACGACCACCAGCCTCTGGTCTCAACTGGAAATCCAAAGAGCCGCTGGAAGGTCTGCTAGTTCAGGTTTGTCCGGCATCAACACGTGTCAGAGGTTATGCTGCATTCAAGTGCTCCTCGTAATTTTGACAGAAAACGAGTCACTAAACCGAACCGCGGTTCAAAACCGTTACACCCCTACTGTGAACGCCACAACACTTTCAACAAAAGCTTAGTGAAAGGTGAAGCTTCTTTGGGTGGACATTAAGAAACGGTGCATTCAGAAGTCTGCTCGAGCTCTGGCCCAGCCTGGATCACCCAGGCTCAAGCGTGTGAGGAGGTGGCCCAGAGCCTCCTCACATCCCTGAATTCAGTGGTCAATATAAAGGGACAGCAGCACTCTGGTGACTCAGCGTGACTTTATTAGGGCGCAGACGTTTGAGGCAGATGCTTCCTCACTGCCCTTCACTTCCTTCAGATTTTCCATTGATGTCTTTTGAGGCTCAGCGCCCCCGTGTGGGCGCATTTGTGTTGGAATATTAATTCCTCACTGTGACGGCACGAGTAGCTGTTATTATTAACCTCATTATTTCAGACGCAACCCTAGTGGAGCCAAACGGACTCGGGGACAAGTCAAGAACAAGAACAGACACATACTTCAGTGACGAGGCTTTATTTTATTTATAAAAACGCTCCCTCTCCTAAGCGCTCCTTTCACCATCCACACCAACCTCACAGGATCTTCTAAGAATGGGCGGGGCATTTTCCAAGAGACCTGATTGGTCAAGAGGTGGGGCTTTTATACTCGCTGACTTCTTATCCAGAAAAATAACCTGCTCCGGAGCACGTTAGCCGTTCACCGTAAGTTGCCATGGTGATTTACCCCGGAAAGAAGTGAACCAGCGTTGTAGGACAGAAAACCCAGGAGTAACCCTGAAGTTCCCTCCATAAGAGAACATCCAGCTTCCTAGTACAGGCCTCTGGTCCTGCCTGAGTAATAATAAAAGGAGTGCAGATCGTACAGCAGGAGGAGTATTTCTACCTTTGCAGAGCAAATGTCTGGCACCACCAGGCACCCAGACCTCTCGGTCTGTATGCGTAAGACAGGGTGAGAAAAACAAAAACGGCATAATGAGACGCGAGGCCCAGCCGGTTGCCAGGTTTGGTCGCTGCGGCTTCGCGTCCAGTGACGCCCGCTGCCTTTCACGCTTACACGTGCTGGATGCGTGAACGCTGACATGTCGTGTCATCATTCAGACGCAGACAGAGAGCCGGACGGACACCTGGACACCATCAAAACGCCACCTGGCGAGGACGAGCTCAAGGCCTCCTACGCCAAGGAGTTGGCGCTCCTAGCGTTGATGGACAAGACGGGGTACGACATGGTGCAGGAGAACGGACAGAGGAAGTACGGAGGACCGCCGCCAGGTGTGTGTGCACACTTTTATTAATGTACCAATCAGATAACGCAATTATAGCTTATATTTTTTATGCCATGGTACCGGTGGCAGCTGACATGTTGACATGAAACACTGTGTGTCTGTGTGTGTGTGTGGCTGAACTGAGTAGAGTTTGGTGGCTGGGGTCAAGGGTCAAAAGGGTGCAGGACCTGACAAAACACAATTCTGACCATGACTGCCCACATCATCTGCTAATTATGACAGTTTCACAAAAGTGCCTTTGTATCCAAAAGGTCAAAGGTCAACTTCACTGTGACCTCTATCGTTCTTGTCAGAGCCATATTTCAGGGATGTCTGCAGGGCTCAGAGGTGAACACATTAGATGCTGGAGGTCAAAGGTCAAGTTCACTGACGTCACAAAGCCTGTATCTGATAAGTCATACGCTCATGATGACATGTTAAGACAAATGTCTCAGAGGATGAAGTAATGACTTTTTTCTACTCTAACAATATAACATCATTCATTCAGAGTCTCACTATATAGATGATGGACACACATGGATGTTAACTCCGACCTGATTGGCTGGTGGAGGAAAACAACTGCGGGGTGGGAATTTTTAGATATTTGGATGAAACGAGACATTTGATCAAGTTGGGGAGGTGAAAAATGTGAGTCATGAGAGGTGTTTGTGCTGCAGACTGGGCGGGGCCGCGCCCACCGCGGGGGTGCGAGGTCTTCGTGGGGAAGATTCCCAGAGACATCTACGAGGACGAGCTGGTCCCCCTGTTCGAGAGAGCCGGCAAGATCTACGAGTTCAGACTGATGATGGAGTTCAGCGGAGAGAACCGCGGCTACGCCTTCGTCATGTACACCGTCAGGTAACGGCGTGTCTTTGTGACGATCGTCAGGCCTCTGAATGACCTCCATCAGGGCTCCGCTCCAGTCACGTTACGGCGTCTGGAAACCACAGAAACGTCTGCTGCACCCTCTGATCCCAATGTTTAAATTCAAATGTTAGGATGTTATTGAGCCGATGAGAGTGAAAGCAGAAAAATGTGGAGAGTGAGACTCCTGAAGTCAGCGTCTCACTCTGGTGGATTTGGTGGAGGCGCAGGAATCCTCTGTTAGGCCCCGTTTCCACCGAGCGGTACATAACCTTACGGATATTTGGGCGTTTCCAGTGACAAAGTTGTGGAGAGTACCAAAAGAACTGAACCATACCGGTCCCATTTTTGGTAACCCCTCTGTTGGGGTACCTGGCACAACTGAACCCGTACCTAAAGTTTGGAGCCAGACACGCTGCGGTCGCCGATTGGTCACACAGATCGTCACTTTCGCGCCACTGGGCGAAATTGCAAACAAAGATAGCCCCACGTTTAAAAGATCGCATCAATTTCACCGACAACGATCGTTTATTTCCCTGGAAAATGACCTCACGTACCTGCTCACCTTGGACCAATAATAACAGCGCGATAATTGTGGAGGAGGAGGTAAAGCGGGAGCCGAGTGGAGCCGCGAGGAACGCAAAAGCGTTCCAGGTCGTCTCGGCGAACGGCTGCAGAAGCTCCAAGCGGACAGACGAGCAATGGACGCTGAAGAAGCTCCGAAGTGACTGCCGCCGCGTGAAAGAGCACAACGGCCCGAGGAAAAACGTGGAGCTGGTACGAAGCAATGGAGGCCATCTAAGGCCACCGACCGGCCAGCGTGGGCAGAGACGGCGGCATCGACACAGCGTCTGTCGGTAAGTTGTTTGTTTAGTCCGCTGCTGCGTTGGCTGGTTAGTCCTGTGATCTCAAATACCATTTCACAATTAAATGGCTTGAAATAATAGCACCAGGGAATGCTGGAGAGACGCAATGAAGTAAACAACTCGAGAGCGAGCCTACTGTTTTGTTGCAAATAACAAGCAACCCATTGTTCGCTTGCTAATGGTACCTCGCCGTCATCATGTGCCATTTATTTCTGTCTGTGCTCACTTGTGCCAGATTTGCTCTAGTTGTTGTGTGTAACGTTTGTGAAACATTTCAGTTGAGGTTCCGGGCCTGGAGCACAACAGAGGCCTCGATGGCGAGGACTCGCCCCCTCACCCTGCCTCTGACCGGTTAACCTCGACCAGAAGTTCGCCTTCAACGTCAAAGCCGGTGCCAACAGCAGCACCAGAGGCCGAGGATCCTCCTGCCTCAAGCGCCGCAACATCCTGGAAGATGGCAACCGGTAAAATATGAAAATCAGAGGATGAACGATCATCATGTTAGAGTCACTTTCTCCTGTATAACTATTGTTTAAAGCGCCGTTTTTGCATTTTAGTGTCATACAAAACACATGGATAAAACGCTTTAAGGTCTTCTGTGCTCGTCTGTTCTAGGCGAGATGAAAAAGTGGCCAGCACGAAGTGGCGGCAGCTCTGCGGAACTACAGGCATCGGATGAGAGGCAGGAAGGGTTGGCAGGAGCGTCGGGAGCGGCGCTTCCAGATGATGCTGGAACATAACCAGCAGGCCAGAAGACAGAGGGAGATCATGCTGCAGCATTTTGAGATGAGGTGCTGCTGCATTTAACAGCGCCCTCCTGAGCACCCTCGGCCAGATGGGGCAGGTGATGGGGGGGCCGCCGTGACCCTCAACCTCCATCACACCGCGAGATGCTGGACGTTTTTATACACATTTGGGGCGTTTCTTTTAAATAAAGTGTGTGTGACCTACTTCATGCTTGGATTGCCTCTTGTTTTAAGTGACGGCTGAATACCGAGTCTGTTACAAAGCGCAGTTGCATTGCTGACATGACTGTTGCTTTGTAAGCAGCAGATATTAAAACAGAGGATTATACCCCCAAAGTCCCGTTTGTCATCATAATGGTTTTATAAGACAGGTGCAGGTAGACAGGCTGAGTTTAGAATCCGAAGTAGACAGGATTTATTGATGTTCACTACAATGTCAAATGCAGGTCAGCGTTATATAAATAAAAGGAAAAAATGGGGGAGGGAGGGGCACACTTCCTGTCCAGTACTTTAGAAAAAGTGCCAACACCACACTGCAAAAATACCACAGCAACATTAGGAAATGTTTAAGTTGAAAATGTAACACTGTATAAAACAGACATTTTGGTGTATTTTGAGGGCAAAGACATTACAAGGAAGTAACAGAGGACTTGAGCATAACTACCGTTGTCCTTGAATCACCCTGCAGCATGAAACATCACACACGGCTACAGCTGCTGTACTGTATAAACTTATTTATTTTTAGTACGATACATTTCTAGCATAAGCACACAAGGGGGGACGTGAGTTAGCTTGCCATCTTGCGCCGACGCTTTTGTCTTTCCAACACGATTCTCCTCCTCGTCTCAGCTTGGAAAACTCATTTCCTGGAGTTTGTTTGTTTGTTTTTTTTGTTTTTTTGGATGTTTAATGTATCCTAATGATGAGGGAAAAAATCCTGACACGTCAGGTTGGTGCCGGTTGTTTGTTGCGTAGCGTTAGCTATGATGCCACGCCACTTACATAGAAGACGTGGCTATCACCACCCGATGGAAACCCCGCCCAGCGGGTAAGGGTACGGTCTGCGGTGGAAACGCTACACAGATCCAGGGGTACTGTTCTAGTGCGTACTTTACTGGACCGTGCCGAAATTCTTGGTGGAAACGGGGCTATAGAGGACCACCTCGAGCACAGCGCACTTCCTCCTTTAGTAGCAGGAAGAGTAGCAGCAGCCTCCCATTGGTGGACCCCACAACAGCTCATCTCTGATTGGTCCGCACTCTCCAGAGGAAAACAAACGTGTCAGACTAGCATTCAATTATTGAAAAAAAATAGATCAAATATTGACAGAAAACATTCAATATTGGATCAGTGATTGCGGGTTCATTGTCCCCAAAGAGACACCGTACTTCCAGACTGAATAAGAGAGTAAGAAGTGAAACAGGAGAGAGGGACTCTGTTTCGCAGTCATTGCAGTGTTGCCGCTTGTGTTGCAGAGAGGCGGCGCAGAGAGCCATCCACATGCTGGACAACTACGAGATCCGCCCGGGGAAGTTCATCGGCGTGTGCGTGAGTCTTGACAACTGTCGCCTCTTCATCGGCTCCATCCCCAAGGACAAGGGAAAGGACGAGATCATGGAGGAGATGAAGATGGTACGCGCTCGCCACTCACCGCAGCACACTTAGCATGGCCATCTTGTTTTGAGAGATTTCAAACCCCTGAGAAGGCCACAGCCTGTTTACATTCTCACTCGATTGCATGATGAATGTCTGAATATCCAGAAAGACATGACAGCATTAAAGGCGCGAGCATCGCATGCTGCAGTTCAGAGGTGCTAGTTGAGTTTCGATCGAGGTATTTTATTTTAAGTTTGATGGAAGCAGTGATATTAGATAAAGAAAAATGTCAAATGAGCAGAAAAGTTGATCCCCTGGCTTCAAGAGGGTTTTTTTTAAAGTACTGACAACGAGTAAATCATTGATGGGAACACTTAGGTGGAATAAACGTACCTGTCGAAGGACAGCTTCTTCTTCTACTGTTCACTGGCATTGCAGCAACTACGCCACCTCCTGACCACACCACGCTTTGCATCGCCTCGTTTATTCACTCTCGACCTTTTGATGGAAACGCATCAGGCGGCCCGCCAACAATAAATAAACGTATGGGACAGGTTACACTTGAAAAAACACAGAAGAAGCCGCAGCTGTTGTCCCGCCGCCACCGATTCCTGGCGCTCCGCTGTGTTTAAAGGTGTCGCCGCCAGTTGGACAGACAGACACACGACTGCAGCTGTTTCACCATCATCAACGGAGGCAAACCAACCAAGAATTATGATTAGAGGCAGTTGGCTTGAGATTGGAACCTCCTGTTCTTTTTTAAAATCATCTCTGTGCCTTGGGTGAATCATCGGGACGGAGGGAGCCAGGAATCTGGGTTTGTGTCTGAAGCCGTGAACCACTGAGCAGGCTCGCCCAACAGCGAGGGGGCGGGGCTACGCTGCTTTCATCTGTGACCGAGGCAGAAAGAATCAGTGATAAACTCCAAACTCTGTTTCCAAATGACACGAGTCATGACAGGAGTGACACGTCCATTGCATGGAAGCATGGACCCGTATCGACCCGTATGCGGCAGTAGAGGACCTGTATGCAGCAGTAGAGGACCCGCATGTAGTAGTAGTAGAGGACCTGTGGAGGATCATTATGAGGCCTCAATCAAGAAAAGACCTGGAACTAAAGGACCTCAACAGATGTGTTCACACACAGTTTGCTACTTGGTGTAATGTGCACATATTTGTTTGAATCAGTGACAGTGATGAATCTGTGTGTGTGTGTGTGTGTGTGTGTGTGTGTGTGTGTGTGCGTGCGTGCGTGCGTGCGTGCGTGCGTGCGTGTGTGTGTGTGTGTGTGTCTGTCTGTCTGTCTGTCTTCCAGGTAACAGATGGTGTGGTGGATGTCGTCGTGTATCCAGGCTCCACTGACAGGAGCAGAAACCGTGGATTTGCTTTCATTGAGTATGAATCTCACAAAGCGGCTGCCATGGCGAGGAGGAAGCTCATACCAGGTAACACTGTCGGCCCGGATCTTACACCCGAAGAGGCCCCACATGGTGGCTGCCCGCTGCTTTGACATCTCGCACGCGCCTTAGCAGTTGCCAAAAGACAGCTCCTCCGCGGCGGCGTCCCACTCTCTAGTCATCTATACATCCGTCTGTCTGTCTCAATCTTGCGAAAGCCAAAACGTCTGGAGGGAAAGTCCCCCAGGATTGGTACAAACATCTAGGAGCTCAAGGGTGTTTAGAGTTTTGGTGGTCAGGGGTCAAAGATCAAGGTCACTGTCATTGTATTTGAACATTAGTGACAACATTTTAGACAAATGTATATTAGGATCAAATGATGAAGTGATTACATTTCTTTTCCTCTTAATACATTTAATACAATTCATTTCAAGTCTTCAATACATCGATGGTGGACAGACATGGACGTTAACTGCTACCTGATTGGCTGGTGGAGGCGTTGATCCTGGTTTACTACCGGTCTACTATAACTTTTTTTCTAGCTTATTTTGAGAACGCCTCTCTGAAGCTCAGAACAGCTTCCTGAACATTCCTTCATTGGAAATATGAAAACATTCCTCCCAGATCCGGACAACAACAAAAGATTCCAAAGATGGAATATGGTAAACCCTCAATGTCAACTTTACTTATAAAGCACATTTAAAAACAACCACAGTTAAGTGCTGAACAAAAAAACGATACAATAGCTGTGTTAAAAAAGAAAAATTAAAATATTAATAATAATAATAATAATAAAAGGAGAAAGGGGCGACCATAAAGCAGCATAAGACAAGAGAAGAGGTGGGTCTTGAGCAGCGACTTAAAGTTTTCAAGGGTCTGCGCATCTCTTATATGGAAAGGCAAATTATTCCAGAGAGCTGGGGCAGCGACAGCAAAGGCTCCATCACCTTTATTCTTGCGCCTTCACCTGGGGACAACCAAGAGCATCTGGTCGGTTGACCTCAACGCTCCGGGGGATTATTAAAGTGTAAAAGGTCAGCAAGATAAGGTGGTGCCAGCCCATTTAAAGCCTTAAAAGCAAGTAATAAAATCTTAAAAACAATTCTGAACCGGACAGTAAGCCAGTGAAGGGAGGCCAGTGCTGGAGTTACGTGTGGCCATGTTTCCTTTTACCAGTCAGAAGATGGGCGGCTGGAGCCGACGAGGAGATGACTGACTGCTCAATGCCCACATACAAGGGATTGCAGAAGTCTCGTCGAGATGCGATAAAAGCATGAATGACTCTCTTAAGATCTTTTTCGAGAGAGAGCTAGGGCTTCACTTTGGCTAAAAGTCTTAACTGGGAGAAGCTGGCTTTAACAACAGGCTTTATCTGTTTGAAAAAAAAAGAGCAACGTTAGCTCCTGATCGGCTCCGGCGAAGTGACATTCAGAAGCTCCAAAAATGTGACTCTTTTTCGAGCGCCATGCGATTAATGTAGCAAATAGATGCTGGACCCAGGCCTTTGCTGCACCGACTTGACTGTCCACGTATGTGTTGTAGGTTGTATACATCTCAGTGTTGTGCATGAACGAGTTCAAAAGAACGCGTTGATTGAACACGTTCATTTTTCGAAGAACGTGTTCTAAGAACTTGAATGTGAACTAGTTCAGATTACACGAGAATCAGCGCCCCTGTTTACATCCAATTATCACGGACTTATTTTTCCTTCTCCTGCACTCCTGCCGCAGCAGCCCGTTGTTGTCACTGCCCACATTTTACCAGCGGGCGGCGCTACATATAAAGTGCATGCCTTGCCTCACACTGCATTACCCACGAAGCATTGCGCACACTAGCGTAACAGGCCTGCGATCCCAAGGCAACGCCCGCCCGCTGCAGTCCTCTCAGGTCCAATGGAGAGTGAAAATGAGGAAAGGAGAGACGCTGCAGGCGCAGCTGCAAGCAACCAAGCCTCCACTTACGATTGTTTGCGGTAATTTCATGTGTTGTCTGCAGCGGGTTCCGACGGTAAAAATCGAAATTTTCTGTGCAAATTATGTTCACCTGCGCTGAAAAAAAACGAGTCCACACGTCAGCCTCGTCAACTTCAAAAAAATATCTGCAAGTCATCAGGAAAGGACAAGAAAAAGCCCTGCAAGCGCCGAACGACCCGAGTCACACTGCCCGCAGCCTTCAGGGGGATGATTGCCCAGCCAAAACAAGTTCAGTCTTTCATTCTCACTTTTTAGCTAAAAAATTGAAATGAACAGAACTTTAACTTGTTCAAAATTGAAATGGTGAACTATGAACGTGAACGATTCATTTTTATACTGTGTGAACTGAACTTTGAACTAGTTCATGTGGACAATGAACTTGCACAACGCTGCATCTGGCAGCCTGTTAGCGGCATGTTCTGTTTGCTGCGTTCTTCGATTGTCGTCACTACAGATGAGACGCTGCCCTTTTTAGCTCATTCTGGCATTTTCATTTATGCGTTATCACTGTTATTAGCATTGCCACGTGTCCCGCAAATTTGAACGGTTATACACCTCAAAAAACTGTCAGCACTGGAAACACAGCAGCCTCTCATCCAGTGGTCAGTTCCTGTCTGTGTCCAGCGGGGGGAGGTAGAACACAGAGCACAGCAGCTCCACACACGCACACTCGCCAGTTTATTAGGCACAGCTGCCGCAGGAAATCCTGCCTTCAGGATGGCTGTGAGTGTTTTTTAGAGACAAGATGACGGTGGCTGCCAGTTCTTCAGCTTGTGTCAACGGTCATGGTTTATAGTTCTAAACTTCTGGCAAGAACTTTAAAAAAATATGAAATGATTTTTAAAAAAATCAGAACTTACCGCAGGGCTTTGATGTCACTCTTTAACATATTGTCGTCTGTACGTTGATGTGAGGCAAAGGTTGGCAGCTAGCATCCTCAGATGTAGCATCTAAAATGTGGCATCCCCTGCTGTGACTCTGCATTTGACAGGAACCTTCCAGCTGTGGGGGCAACCCATCAAGGTGAACTGGGCGGAGCCCGAGAGGAGCGTGGACGAGGAGGTCATGCAGCGCGTCCAAGTTCTTTATGTAAGTGTGGCTCTAGGATATCGCGCGCGTGTTTTGTGAGGTAAAATAAGCACTCGTGAGTGCTCTTTGAAGGCGTGTGTAGGTTTTATTTGATGCTGTCAATAGCTGTCGATTCAAGAAAATTAACGAATTAATGGCAGAATTTGCTGATTACACATGATTAATAACTTTCCTCCCTCCGACTGAAGCTTGTAATAATGGATATTTAAATTTTTTAAAGGGCTTCTCACTTTCTTTCATCACTTTCGCCTCTGTTGATTGGTCAGCAGTTTTTAGTCGTCCAATAAACCGCAGCGTTACTGATCTCTTCACTTCCAGGTTTGGTTATTGGTCCGCGAGTACCATAGTCAAACACCCGACCCAAACTTTGGGTGTTTTTGCTTTGAGGTGATTGGTCAGTGATGAATGACTTCTTCTGTGGTGGTTAAATTGGTCTGTGTAATCTGTGCAGGTTACTTTAGTTTACTCCAAAGATCCGTCGGGCGACTTTATAATGGGAAAACTTTCCTCCTAAAACACAACAACTTCGTCCTCATCATCCTCATCATCAGGAGGCTCGGGTTAGCCTCACGTCCTCGTAGCTCGCCGCTCTCTCACTCTCATTCTGTTGGGGTTTTTTTTGGCTGGTGGTCATCATAGTTTGACGCCAAAGGAAGTAAAGTAACCACAGCTGCATCCTCCGTCTTTTCGTTGTCAGCCGCATTAATTGCCTGAATATTTAATGCGTTAAAAATATAATGCAAAAATTAACGCATTAATCTTGACAGCACAATTTTCATATTTTTTCTGATTAATCCTTGTATTAATCAGTGTGAAGGAAACATGGATAAGTGGAGTATTTCATCCTTGAGTTCATGTATTTATGCAGAAGGTCCCAGTGTTGCAGTTGTCTGCTTCCTGTCTTAAAGTCGCACTGAATTAAAAGGTCAGCGGCGGCGAGGCTCTTATCGCTGCACAGTTCGGCCGCTAAAGGTCACTCTCTGAGGAGGAGGCCTCCAAAGTACACATGAGGCTTGTTCAGATCAAAGGTGAGAGAGCGAAAACGGTGCCGCGATGAGGCTACCATGGAGGCTTTTATTGCGAAAGACTCGCAATAAAAGATGTGAGCTCCAGGCAAGACACACAAACCTAAAAGGTGCTGTGAGGGAGAGAAGTAAAAATGGCACTTTGTGACACCAAGACATCGTCCTCGCACTGAAGATACTGAAGGGTGCCGCCTACATGTCTCCGTGCCAGCTGACCTAATCTTCAGTCAGCAAGAACCACTACAATAAATGTGTTGCTTGATTAAGTACTGATAGGTTTTCTAGGTTAGAAAGTAAGTGCTTGGATAGTTAAGGAGCCCCGCCTTGAACGCAGACCAGCGGCGTGGTGTGTGGGTGCTTCCCGTCCTGTCCGTTCCTGCAGGTCAACAGCCGATGACATTTGCAGAGCTGTGGCCCTCGATTTCACTGTCGTTTCATTTGGTCATGAGTCATACGCCGCTGCGGAGAATGTTCTATGTGGACATGGGGGTGGGAGGTTGTCCTCCATGTCTGTGCGGGTCAGGTTAAGGCTGCGGCACTCGTGCGGCCTCCGATGACGTTGGTGACGGGTCGGCTGATTGGCCGAACGCATCAGCGATTACACCGGGGCCACCTGGCAGAGTTGTGTACTTCACCCGCAGCTGCTTCTTTAGTTGGAGGCGGAGCCATCACACGATTTCACAGGGCGTCGGAATGCGAGCCTTAAAGTAGTCATGTGAGGGTCCGTTTATTAAAACAGAAACACACGGACCTCAGTTGTGCATCAGTTTGCATCAGACATTTGAAACAGCTCCTCGAATGACCATGCGAAAAGACGCTGAGATATGCCGACACGTCCCACCAGCTTTGTTGCTGGCACTGCTGTTCTCAGCAGATGCTCGTGCTATTTTTCGGGTGTTGGAGTCTTTCTGCATGTTGGCAGCTCACTGCTTTTCTGTGGTCCTTTGGCTCGCCGGTCATGTCCACGTTCAGCCAAAAATCATTTCAAACTAGTGATTTTGTTCTCTTCTTTGCTACCAGCTCGTCATTGTTTTGGACCCGTCTCTCAGCCGTAGCTGCTGCCCGTGTCTCCCCTCGACCTGCGGATTAAAATCAAGCCTTTCGGGACCCAAATGGCCACAAAAGTACATTACAACAGTTTTTGTCTGTGTTTCAGGTGCGAAACCTCATGCTGAGCACCAGCGCGGAAACGATTCACCACGAGTTCTCCCGCTTCAAGCCGGGCTCGGTAGCACGAGTCAAGAAACTCACAGACTACGCCTTTGTTCACTACTGCAGCCGTGAGGACGCCCTCACCGCGCTGAGCCTTATGAACGGCGCCCAGGTCGACGGCGCCACCGTGGAGGTGACTCTGGCCAAACCGGCGGGGATGAAAGATGGGAGTGTGGGTAGGAGGAGGTCCAGCAGCAGGGTATACCTGGGAAACAGCCCCGCTGCAGAAGTAGAGAGGAACGGTGGAGGGGCGACGGAGGGCGCTGGGGACGGGTGCTCCACGCTGAGGCCCATGTCCCTGCCATCTTGCCTGGGAAGCCCCATCTACACTGCTGCAGGAGGTGAGCATCGATACTGTCTGATTTGTTAAAGACTAAAAATAGATCAGTTGTGTTTTCATGTTGCACGTTAGAATATAAACAGTACAGAATACATGCTAAACATAAACTACAACATTAATTTTGGAATGATCCAGTAATCTGGTCAGTGGTTCTGCTAGTTTGACAGTCCAGGACGCTAGCGTGCGACGCGGATATAAAAATACAAGAAAATAAGGGACGACAGACCTCCCTTATTGTGAAAATGAAGCAAATATTGTCATGGGTTTGTTTTGTGTTTCATAATTGTACTGATGCATTTAACATTGAACACTTTGGGCATCTGTACTTTTTTCCAAGTACAGAGTTAGTAAATCATAGAATTTGAAGATGTGCCTCTGAGAAATGACTGGTTGACTGATTAGCTAACGAATAAAGCAGATGTTGTCAGTTTTCTGTGGTACATGGAACTGAAGGCTCCTGAAGCGCTGCGTTTGTCTCTGAGCGCCATGAGCCGGCGTTCTCTGCGTCAGTTCAGCAAAACGATCAGTGACTTTAATTTCTTCCACACGATATCGATCTTATTAATGAAAATGTTAAAAATGTCATTTACATCCGGTGTGGGTGAGGGCAGTTTAATTTAGAATCTAGATTACGAGTACACGCAGCAGATTTCCATTAGATACAATTTCAATCAGAATGTCTCGTCGAGGTTTTTAATGGCCCGGTGTCCTGACCTTGATATCTACACAGAAATGTCCATCAGGTACTGGATGATAATAAAAAAAATATATTGTTCACTCTCACGTGCCAGTTTTTTTACTGATTTAAATCGAGTGTGTAAAGATGGTGGGTGTCAGCCACTCTACACGCCATGAAGCCCCTCAAGACCAAATTATGCATTTTCAATTTTGGGCTTCAGTCCATGGGCTGTACTTGAAGGCGCCAGTATCCTCCTGACTGAAACATGAATTTTAACATTGTTTTGAAGTTTCAGAATGAGACTCTTTTTCAGTATAGGAGTTAATGCAGCGGTTTTGAGGGATGCAGGAACAGTTCCAGTGGTGCAAGAGGAGTGGATAATGGCAGAGATGGGGGGGCGACCAGAGACGGGAGGCTGGCTTTAACCAGAACTATAGGGAGGGGTCAAGCTGACAGCTAGATGGCTTGGCTTTGCAGATGGGATCTGAGATCTCTCAGGAGGTGGGGAGCAGGAAGGATGTAAAAGGCCGAGTGGGTGTAAGGAGTTCAGATAAAGTATTGCTGACAGTGACATGATAGTTACGGAAGGCAGTAGATGACAGGTGAGAAGGTGGGGGGTCCAGGGTTTGGATGATATTGTTGAACAGTGAAAACAGGGTCTTATTGTTACCTTCATTAGAACAGATTATGGCAGAGTAATAGTTGTATGTGTTTGACATCTCTTTATGAATAACAATTCCAGTTTTCCTTTATTTGCATAAAGTAGCCTAATCTTAACCTTATGCGTGTGTGTGTGTGTGTGTTTTGGTTTCAGAGGACACAGACAGGTGTGTGTTCCCTCTGTTTCCCGGCACTCCCCTCATCCCCACAAGCCTGATGGCGGTCAAACAGGGTCAGATCTGCTCTGCCGTCAGCCTGCTCGAGTTCTACTGCGGCAAGAACTACTGGTCACCGCCCAAGTACTTCCTGTACTCCACGCCTGGGCCAGACGGAACGCTGCTGCTCCTCTACAAGGTGACCACATGGCCAACAGGTGCTGGATTCCTGCTCACGTGCAACACAACCATGCGCCGTCCACCTGACTTGACCTTGACTGACCTCCCAACCTGGTCAACTGTGGAGGCTGCAGTTATAGCCTGTCAACCTTTCTTCATGTAAACGAGATGGACAGACTACTAGGACTGTAACAGCGCCTCTCGGACTTTTACGATCCTCATATAGGTTTGACTGCAGGTTGTGCAGTAACAAAGGCACGAGGTCCCACATCGTTTCTGAGTCAGATCAAAAATCTCTCATGAGGTCGATTAGTTACAGTTTATGCTGTGGTGTTGTTTGTGAATGACAGTCGTGACGGTTTGACGGTTAAGACTCGGTTCACGGGTGCAGATCAGACTTAAAAAGCGTGCAAAAACAAAAATCAGCGGGCGTGTGTGTATGTGTGTGTATGTGTGTGCGTGTGTGCGCTTTTAGGTGGTGATCCCGTCAACAGGAAACACCTACATACCGGACAAGCTGTGTGGGTTTCTGGACGATGCCAAAGAGCTGGCCGCACAAGTGACTTTGTGGAACCTGGGTACTGCTGAACACACGCACACGCACACACACACACACAAACACACACACACACGCACACGCCCTTGACATAATGCATAATGCTCTCAAGGCCTAATGTCTTTGCAAACTGGCGGCGTGCCATTAAGTTGCGCATCAATACTTTTTTTTTTCAAACTGTTTTTGTCCCAAGCACTTTCACACAGTGAATAACAACCACAGAGAAAGCAATATAATAAGTGAAAAGTTTTTTTCACCGCAGTTAAATGCAATAATCAATCATTCTATGTGGAACAGACATCATCAAGCATCCTCCTCGGATGCAGCACCGGCGTTCTCTTGTAATGCAGCGCAAACCTCCTCCATCCTCCATCCGGCCCTTGTGTCCTCCTTGGAAGTGGTGCTAGAATTATCCTCCGGTGTGACCCGAGCGTCCTCCTTGGACGTGACCCTGGTGTCCTCCTTAGATATAGCGCTAGCGTCCTCCTTGAATACAGTTCTAGTGTCATCCTCGGGTGTGGCTCTAGCGTCCCCTCAGATGCGGCTCTAGCATCCTCCTCCGATGAAGCTCTAGCGTCCGCCGCCGATGTGATTCTAGCATTCTCCGATGGTGTGGCTCTAGCGTCCTCATCCAATGCGACTCTGACGTCCTCCTTCAATGTGACTCTAGCATCCTCCACAGATGCTACTGTAGCATCCTCCACAGATGCGGCTCTAGCGTCCTCCTCCGATACGGCTTTACCGTCCTCCTCCGATACGGCTTTAGCGTCCTCCTCCGATGCGGCTCTAGCGTCCTCCTCTGATGCGGCTCTAGCATCCAGATGTGGCTCTAGCGTCTTCCACAAATGTGGCTCTAGCGTCGTTCTTTGATGTGGCTATAGCGTCCTCTGATGCGGCTCTATCGTCCTCCACAAATGTGGCTCCATTGTCCTCCGATGCTGCTCTGGTGTCCTCCTCCAGTTCGGTTCTAGCGTCCCAGCGTCCCAGCCTGAGCCCAACTCTGACCTTTGCTAAACCCGACTACAGCTGTGTCTCTACCCTCAAGTTGACTTTTACAGGAGTCTCGCTTTCCAGAAACATCCTCACGCCGCCGCCGCAAAAATACTTTCTTTGGTCCTCAGTATGTAACAAACATACACACATGCACGCACCCACACACGCACGCACGCACGCACGCACGCACGCACGCACACACACACACACACACACGCACACACACATCACTTGTACTCACACAGCGGGACGGACAGAACTGGTTGGTTTCAGTAGCCTGGAGCTACAGAAGCTCATTAACGTGTGTTTGCATTATAACATTTTCACACTCTCAATCTCACCTTCATTATTTATTCAGTTTCATATGTAGGTGAGCTCGCTAAGGGCGCCGCGGGTTGAAGGGGCGCAAGTGTCCTTTGCAGCAGCTACAATGCAGCATTTCACTGCCGCTGGGAGGGGGGGGGCGAATGGTGCGCGATGGCGGCGTGAGTCACGCTGGCAAAGCCAACACTCATTAGCAAAGACGAGCAGAGAACGAAACGCAACCGCTTCCGACAGTCACACACCCATGTTCATCCTCGCTGGATGACGCAAGCGACTCGCAGCGCTCGCGCTCCTCTGCAGGTCAGACAGGGATCCTCAAGTCAGGTAAGATGCTCCAGTGTCTCTGGAATTCCTCAGCAGTAACAGGTGATGTAGCCCGTTTCGCGTCAGGTAGTTCTGAGTGCTTTAACACCGTGAAACGGACACGGCGGCGCTAGCACTTAGACCATCCTCATATACAAACAGGTTTAAAAAGCAGACCATGCTGCCTCAATGCGGTCATCAACGGTTGTGTTCTTGTGTTTTTACAGGCTTTGACAAAAGTTTGTATGTTTTCAAGCTTAAGAATATGTTAGAACTTGAACCTACTGTTTGAAAAGGTTGGTTTTCTTATCTAGTGTTTCACATCAGTATTTAACACTAAATAATCAAATAAACAAAGTGACAAGGTGTATCTGGAGCTCCCTCTGAGCCAATCACAGCGCTGCAGTCACCGCGCCATCCTGGTTAGCAGGCTAGCTACTCACATTGCACAGTCTGCGCTTCCTCGCCACTTTTCCTCAGGCTGTAGTCCCTCCCACCTGAAATGAGAGTGGAGAAGTATTCAACAAAGTCGGGTCAGTTAATTGGGAGGAGTGTCATGGCTGCACCATCAGAATCGGAAAACTTCACCCATCCCAGAGGAAATTACTTTCAGTACGGATCCATGCAGGAGTGTAGACATAAGCTAGGCACGAGAGGCAGCTGGAAAAATAAAAAAAAGTCACAGATAGGAATCAACAATGAAATAAATATAGATTGTGAATAACAAAAATAATACAAAAGTACACAAATATGTATTTGTATAGTAACTCAGCTAACTGCTGCAACCAGTTCCACTAACTGCAGCTGACTCCGCAAACCTCAGCTAATTTCGCAAACCTCAGCTAATTTCGCTAAACACTGACCCCACCAGCTTCATCGAACCTCATTAACTACAGCTGTGTCTAGAGGCATTGTGGTTTCAAGGTTCTCTGTCCATCCTTCTAACTACATGTCAACAGGATTAGCGGAACAACTGCTGTGTGTAGTCAGAGGTCAAAGTTCGGGGTGCTTGTGACATCACATCTGTCCCAGTCTCATCAATGTGATATTCTCAGAATGCCTGGAGGGCGTCTCTTTAAGTTTGGCACAAACATGCACTTCGAAGGAAAGAAGACTCAAAGGTTAAAGTGTGACATTACAAAACAAGTGTGTGCTCACAAGTCAAACACTGACGGCAGCATTTTGGACAAATGTCTAATAGGATGAGGTGGACGACATTTTTCTACACTTGATACATGTTAGCTGAAACCTGATTGGCTGGTGGAGGAAAACGACCCTAATTGTAGTTGGTGGATGAACAGCGGCTTTTTCTGTGGCTGGCTGGCAGATAAATGTCTGCATTCCAGAAACAGTTTGACTTCATGATCTTCCGCAGAGACGTGTTGTAGCTCCTCAGTAACTTCATGGCACGTAGAGTGTTTGAATTTCATGTGAAACCTGTGTGGATTTTTGGCATTTGTTCTGCAGTTCCACGTAAAATGTGACTTGAGAGTTGGGTTTTAAGCGCAGCAGCAATTCCCATGAACGCAATTAAAAGTGGTGCTCAAAAATATTGCCCGTGCCAAAAGGACTAAAGAGCCAGCTGGGGAGGGGGAGAGAAAACAAGGCATATTAGAGGCTGAAATATGATTTTCCTGGTTGTCTTGTAGGAAGCAGATATCGCTGATGCTCGGGCCGCCAGCCAACGCGGCGCGATTCAAATGTTTCCCTGTACATGAGATGCTGATTGGAGAAGAGGAGGTTTGTGGGTGGCTGCACGACCGCGTGGTGAATCGAATGCATCCATGTTGGCGGTCACAGGCGTCTCTGAATATCTCTGCTGATAATCGCCAAATCCTTTTGTCAGCTGTCCTCCCTCCGAGTCCCGCTGCCAAAAAACATCGGCGCTCACGCGGCCGAGGTCCATGATGGACGAGCGAATGGAGGAGGATGACGGAGTGATTGTGACTCTTAACGCCAACATTTAAAGCTTTTTAAATGTGAATCAAATTCACCAATATTTGCTGCACGTGACTCTTTCTGACACACTTTAGGGCTCTTAAATGAAGGTTCTGTTTCAGAAATAGTAAGTTTTACGTCATGTTTTTGAATTGAGATTAAACTCAGGCCGTGTGGAGCGTGACAGCGCTGCAGCACTTCCACCGGTACATCAGTTCACAGTGAAAACCACATTTTCACAGTTTGACAGTGACGGTTATCGAAAGTCAGTGTTACATGTCCTGTCAAACACAAGTCCGCAAATGCCTCCACCACTTCCTGTTTCACTCAGAGCAGCTGTCAGCCATTAAGCCACGCCCCCTCTATAGCGTCGAACAACTCATCAAAGCCAAACGATCCAAATGATGAACGCATGAACAAACGTCAGTCTGATAAAAACTACCTGAAACGACAGAAAGCATCTTTGAGGGGTCGGCAGCCTTCACCACTCAAAGAGCCATTTGGGCCCGTTTCTCACATTCAGGAAAAAAGTGGGAGCCGCAAAACCCCTTGGACATTTGGAAATGAAATAACACTGCACTTTTTCCTTTATGCTCTGTATAAACAAACTTGAATGTGTTGCATTTATGAAATCAATGAACGACTGCAGAGAAAATGAAATGCCACAAAAACGTTTTGAACTCCGAAAAAAAGACGTGTGGTTGAAGGTTGCTTTCAAGTGAAATACTCAAAGTCTGTTTGAGTCCTCCTTGTATTTATGGAAAAAAAAAACCCAAAAAAACCCGTCAAACTTAAATTATCCACCAGCAGCAAACCAAAAATGCCGTCCTCACTCTGTGTGCCGTCATCCTTCCACTGGCGCGTGCAGTCAGCTGTCGACCTGAATGATAAAAGGACTGTTTGACTGAAGAATGAAAAATATGAATATATGCAAAATAATAGACAATTAAAATATTTATCATACTTGGTTATTGTTACATCTGCCCTGAATCTCAGCGCTCAGCGGCTGCATATCGGGGCTGCGCGCCCTCACCTTCATCTTCACGCAGGATCGTAGGCCGTCATTTGTGAGGCGCGCGCGATGTTTGCTTTCAATAAAGTTTGTGTTGGCGGACACCTGCTCACATGTTGATCCGGTTTGGGGAGGCTTTCAGTATCACCCCGTTTGTGATTCTGAGCGAGAACGGCCCTCTGACAGGCGACATCTTCAAGGTCTGCTGTCGCGCGTTCAAACTCGTCTGACTTGTCTTTGTGGGCTGCGTCGGCCAGTTCCATCTCAAGATGAGGTTGACTCACACCTGCTAATGCAGTCGCACTCAGCAGGGATGAATCCACGGCTCAGGGGAGTGACAGGGAATGGATAACGGTAATTTAATCCTTTTGCCATTGTTTTCTTGACAATCCGAATGACGGCATTGATCACCTCTGTGCATTCCTGTCACACGTTGTGCCCCGTCAGCAGCCGCTGACGCTGGGTAGGTGGTGTTTATTCCTTTGGCTTTTAAACAATTCAAAACAGCCTCACAGATGTCCTCCCCCCTGTTTGGCCTTTTAGTGGTATCAACTCAATAATTTCTACCTGTGGGCCAGCGGACTCCACATACCAGCAGCGCAGCGCTGTTTGTTCAAAATCACCTTTGTCTTTAGGTTCATCACAGGCACTCGAGTAGGCCACAGCTGAATTCATGTCTTTTATTGGTGTCTGGTGATGTCTTCTTCCATTTTTATGTTTCTGTCTTTAACCGCCTTTGCAGAGAGGGGCATATCCCTGATTTCCTGCACAATTTCAGTCTTGTTTTTAAAGTCTGTGAATAGATGTTCTGAAACATTAATGAAAGATTATTTAATATATTCTCCATCTGTGAACGGCTTCCCGTGCCTGACAATTTCCTGGGTGGCTACAAAACTAGCATATGTACTCGAATTTGCGGACTTCATCTACTTCTTGAAGCGATTTTTGCTCAGATCAACCTTCCGCATCAGTTCTGAAACTGCTTCTTTCCTCTCCTTTCCATACGGATATTTTTGAGCAAAGGCTGCATGTTTATTCTGGAAATGTCTTGCCACATTTGGCTTTTTGTTGTTTGCTAGTTTCTCATCACATATTAAGCATACCGGCAAACCAGTCTCGTCAGCAGTGAAAGCAAATGAATCTGCCCACGTAGCATTGAATGTTCTGTTTTCTTCAGACACTTTCTTCTCTTTTCTTAGAATTCTCCATAGTTGGCCTACCTGAGGTTAAAAAAAATTCAAGAAATCGCACATTGGCATTTGCGACACATATTAAAGAGGGACAAACATTTTTAACACACGGTATTTAGATGCTACAATCTTCACATTCTTCACAATTACATTTTAAAAATGAATGAATTAAAATATATTTTGATTAAATACTTAGTATTAATAAATAATATTTGAATAATTATTTTCAAAAGCCACAGGGAGCCGCATCAGAGGGATGAAAGAGCCGCATGTGAGCCGCGGGTTGCCGGCCCCTGCTCTAGTTGATGTTCCAAGCTCGCCGCCTGAAAGTAGAGCTGGACCTTATTCTCACTTGCATGCTGAGTGACTTAAATTTTCTTGTTGATTACAAACATGTTTGTTTTTGGTGTGATTATTTCAACGTAAGAGATTGTGACAACAATGTTACAGCGAAACGTGTTTGTGATGCGGCCAAAAATCCCCCGACTGTACGAAATATGGCTTGTTGACTCGGTGATGAAGGTCTGGGGAAATAACCAGGGTTCGGGTTCTTTACTAATGCAATATGTTTTGGCAAACTTTGTTGTCATGGTGACAAAAAGTGCTGCTGCATGGTAACTCACCGCTGCATACCGACGCCATCGCATCATCGTGTTTTCACTGGAACAGAAACGCGCTGTAATTCGGAATTGCTGGTTGGTTGACAGGATGGTTGCTAGGAGACGAGGCTGAGTGCCACTGTTAAATCACGATTACAACAGAACCTCTGTATGGGTTTGTTTTGCCACCTGAGCAGAGGAATCACTCAAATTTCCAGTCATTGAGATTCTTCCTCTCTGTCCTCCCCATTATTATTGTTAGTGGTACAAGTAGTAGTAGTATTGTCATTATTGTCATTATTATTGTTAGTGGTACTAAATGTAGTATTGTCATTATTATTATTGTTAGTGGTACAAGTAGTAGTAGTATTGTCATTATTATTGTTAGTGGTACAAGTAGTAGTATTGTCATTATTATTGTTAGTGGTACAAGTAGTAGTATTGTCATTATTATTATTGTTAGTGGTACAAGTAGTAGTAGTATTGTCATTATTATTATTGTTGTTAGTGGTACAAGTAGTAGTATTGTCATTATTATTATTGTTAGTGGTACAAGTAGTAGTAGTATTGTCATTATTATTATTGTTGTTAGTCATGTCATTTCTATGATTGTGATTATTATTTTCTCCCATCATCCTCTTTTCCTCTTTCTGTCTCTTCGCATCTTCGTCCAGACTCGTCCATCCTGAGCGATTCCTCCAGCAGCCCCTCCCCTCCGCTCGCCCCCCCCCCCGCCATCACCAATCCCAGGGTCCTGGCCCCCTCCCAGGCTCCTCCCCCGACCTCCACCTTCCCCTTGTCCTCCCTCTCCACGCTGGCCCCTCCCACCTCCCAAACACAGCGGCTGTACATCAGCTCCCAGCCGCATTTCTACGGACGGTGAGCGTTTTCCGGAGGCCGCTGCCCTTTTCTGCCGCGGCAGGTTGTTCTAACATGGTTCCAAAACTGTTTTTTATTCCTGATCAAATTTCCCCTGTTCAACGAGTGAAAGGAAGCTTTCTAATGTTCCCGAAAACTTTCCAGCCAAAGTTCTTGATGGTTTTTTGATTGGTTTTTATTGTCTTTAACATTAAAGTTCAGTGAAGAACAGCTGGAACTTTGTGGTTGTCGTGTTCCTGTCTTTGACTGCGTTTAACTTCGCTCCACCCAGCTCCGTCGGGCCGTTTGAACATGATCAGATATGTTCTTTCACCTCGATGAAGGGTTTGGTGTCGGTTCGTCTGACTGTTTGGAACTTCAATGCGGTTTTACTAACAAATGAAATCAGTCGTTTTCAGAGTCTTTGCAGTGTTCCTGCTGTTCTGGTCACTTTGTTTCCGGGCTGATTGATTGGGGATCAGCAGCTTTGCGCTTCCCTAAATTTCTGCTTCACTTCACATGCCAGCTGCTTTGTTGATACTAATTTGCCATAAAATCAGATTGATGCAAATAAATGCACTGCATGAGACCCACCTCCTCAGGCGGAGACTCAGCAGTCCACCTGAATCAGAGAGGAAGATGAGGACGGTGAGGACGGTGATGTTACCTGCTGAACGGAGAAGACAGACGGTGAAACTAGGAGCTTCATCTTTGGACAGATGGGGAGGACAAAGACACCATCTGTCCCCCAGCACCCATCCTCCCCTTGAGCCCTGCGACCCCAGTGACTCACGTGATGACCTTCATGACCCTCAGGTGACCTTAATGACTCTCCGGGTATCAACAGTCCCACCAGCGGTCAAACACCCGGGACTGCCCACCAACCAGTCGGAACTGAGGAAGCCTTCTGGAAGCGTCTTCAAGTGAAGAACGGAGAACATTCGAAGGTGACACGCGTTTGCTCTGGTCAGCGCAGGATCAAACGGAGGACAGCCCTACCCAGCCGGCGCAGAACTCCAGACGAGCAGCAGCCATGACGATGTTTAATCTACCAGTCGCAGAAGTTGTGTTGCTGGAATCTCGTTTCTCTTTGACATCCAGACAGGCCCAGAGGGTGCGGTTGCTAGGAGACCACAGGCTTTCTTCTCTCTGTGTAACGTGAAAGGCCCCTATGACCTCCGTCACTTTGTGTTATTCTGCCCTGTTTGCACCGGCAAGGAGATCACCTGCGTCCAACCAAGCACACACACACACACACACACACACACACCGTCGCTCACCTGCGTCACCATGACGACGCACTTCCCGCAGACGGACACGTTCTCGTCACGCCATCGTCCAGAGACCCGCCGACACCAGGCCTCGGACTCGCCGCTTTAATCCTGCTCACCTCTTCAGCTGTTCTATCAGGATTGTTTGTGTGTGTGTGTGTGTTTGTGTGTGTGTGTGTGTGTGTGTGGGTGTGTGTGTGGGTCAGCTAGAGGAATTGGGGGGTTTAAAGGACATCAAAGTCCTCTCTCTCTTCTTTCAACTCGCTGATCGAGGAAAATGTCCTGCTCTTTAACTGTGAAAACCACAGAAACCCACTGTCAGTGTGCGTGTGTGTGCGTGTGTGTGTGTGTCTCTGTCTCTCTTTTGTGTGTGTGTGTGCGCGCGCGCGCGTGTGTGCGTGTGTGTGTGTTTACATTCCTACTCAAATCTGGCTTGCTGGTTTGGACATTCTGCTTCTCCAGATGGAAATATGGTTTAGGAGTCAGCTAACAATGATTAGATCTGCTCCATCCTCCCTTCTTCTTCTTCTTCTTCACCTCCTTTCCTCCCTTTTATTCTTTCTGCTCCGTTTTTTTGTTCTGTTCCTTACTTCCTCTCGTTTTCCTTCCCCATCCCCTCCCCTGTTTAATTTTGCCTCCTCTGTCTCCTTGTTTTCTTGTCCCACTTTTTCTTTTGTTCTCTCCATTCTACCTTCCTTTATTACAGGATTCTCCCCCTTTTTTTTCTTTCTCCCTTCTTCACATTAGTAGAGGGAAGAGGAAGAAGGAGGAGGAAAAGGGTAGAAGGGGGAGGAAGGAGAGGAAGAAGAGGAAGGAAGGACAAGTGGAAGAAGGTAGAGAAGGAGAGGAGGTTGAGGAGTAGAAGCAGGAAGGAGAAAAGCTGAGGAGGACGAGGGGAGAGGAAGGAAGGCAAGGAGGTGACTAGGGAAGAAGGTAGTAGGAATGAAGATGATGGAAGGAGAGGAGTTAGAAAAACAGCTGAAGGGAGGAAGAGATGAAGTCATGTTTCTGCTTTGTGTGTTTAGCAGCGGGGGGGAACACACACTTCTCTAATGGCTGGGTTTTATCCTCTAATTCTCGCCGCCAGCAGCGGCGCGTCGTCGTCTTCTTCTTCTGCTCTTCATTGTCTGCACACTTTGTCACTGCATCAGCACAGAACCCCGCCTCCTCCCTCGGCTTTGTCGCCGCCGCCGGGCCCCTCAACTTGCTCCGCCCAGCTGCCGTCATAGCAACACACGATTAGCTGTTGACAGAGCTCAGGGGAAGTTGGGGAATAACGCGTTGCATTGTGGGACGTATCCAGTGCTTCATCTGAAGCAGCTTCTCTGATTACCTGTGAACTCGGCGGGTGTTTGAGCTCGGCGAAGCCTCGGGTTGAACCGGATTTGTGGTGTTCCTTAACGGGAAGCTGGAAGCGCGTCCCGATTGGTCGTTGCGCCGTCGCGCCTCATCATGGGAACCCCGGCTCTCAGTTAACCTTCGCTACCAACACCTCCCTCTCTGTTCTCCACAGAAGTAGGTACGATGAAGAAAAGTCACATGGAATCATTAAGCTGTGACAGGAGCGCCGACTTCCCGCCAATTTGTGCAGGAGTCACAGAAATAAGAAGTGGCAGATTTGCACGGGATTAGAATCCGACGCCATCCAATTATTCCAAATCCCGGACGTCCCCTGGAGACGTATATGTCCCAAGGGGGAGGAGCTTTGGTCTTCCCTCCGATGCTTTGAAGTGGAGGCCGCCAACCCTCCTCTCCTACGAGTGCTTCCCTCTCCACGTCTCAGGGAAAGAAAAGTAGGCCTCAATAATCCTGGGATGCCCCTTTAAAGTCCTGTGCGTGCGTGCGTGCGTGCGTGCGTGCGTGCGTGTGTGTGCGTGTTCAGCCGGACTGAATGAGAGCAGCTGGTTTTGTTTTCAAGCTGTTGGAGGAATCTAAACAAATGTTCTTGTTTCAGATCATCTTTCTTTGTCTTGTTCCTAAGAGACGACGACACCAACACGCCACATCCTGAAGCTCATGTGTACTGCACACTTGTACTTCATTTATTACAGAAACTATGGTTACATGTAGTTTATAGCTATACATCTATTTCTATATAGTGTTTATGGTTCTATACAGTCTTTGGTTATGTATATCAATCAGAATCAAAATCACTTTAATTATCATTGTATGCACACAATGAAATTTGAGGTGCTACTCATGTGAGGTGCCTATTAAAATATATAAAGTACAATAAAATAAGAATAGTACAAAGTAAGGTAAATAAAGTTATTGCACCAGAAGCAGTCTCTCAGTCCGAGCTCTGTGTGACCCGGAGCGCCGCCGGGCCGACGGCGACGGCTCTAACAGGCATTACCTGGGGCGGGAGGAGTCCCTGATGGTATGATGGTATGGTACGAGAGCTGGCGGTGTCCTCCAGGCTGGGCAGAGAGCAACCAGTGCTGGTCTGAGCTGTGCTGGTCTGGGCTGTGCTGGTCTCTCTGCGGCGCTCTCCTGTCCGCTGCCGGGCCCCCACGGCGACCACGCTGGGGAGCAGTACGCCAGGATGCTTTCTGAGGTGGCTCTGTAGAGGGTCGCCTTGTTTCATCCTAAGCACCCTCAGTGGAGGCGCTGCTGGGCTTTCTTCACCGCCACCAGCTGTATATACAATCTATGGGTATGTACGGTCTATGGTTATATATGCATCTATGGTTATATACAGTCTATGGTTACATACAGTTTATAGTTATATACAGTCGATGGTTATATATGCACTTACGGTTATATACAGTCTATAGTTATATACGGTCTATAGTTACATAGGGTCTATGGTCGTATATGCATCTATGGTTATATACGGTCTATAGTTACATAGGGTCTATGGTCGTATCGGCATCTAAGGTTAAGGCCTGAGTCCTGCCGCTGTAGCAGAGGCAGCTGAGTGGGATTTGGAGGAGCGGTTGGAAGCTGCGGCGTCGATGAGTCAGAGATCAGCTCAGGTTGGATCAGTGAGGACAGAGCAGATGAATGAAGGCAGCCAATGAGCGAGTTCACACGCAGCCACCAGACTGGAGGCCAACATGGCGGGTTAAGCGCGATGGTCTGAGGTGAGTCATGGATGCCGCCGCCGCCGCCGCTGGTGGATTCAAACTCTGACGACGGTGATGGTTTGATTTTTTTGGCGAATGGCGTGGAAGCTCGGTCTCCTCAGGTGCTCGCCGATGCAGCGTTGCTGGCGCGGTTCGCGACGCGCTCGCTGTCACGCATTGGCTGGAGTTGTAAAAAAAAAAGGACATGGCGGCCCCTCGGTGACGTCGGCGAGGACGCCGTCTGGCCCGGGCGAGCCGGGAGAGACTTTCACGTGCTCCGTGCACAGAAAAGGGACGAGTCAGAGCGGCTCACATCACCATCCAGGCCGAAAACGCAAGTTGTTGTCATGGAAACCTGACCTCATCAATGCCATCAGCGCCTCTCATGGCCATATCAGCTGTTTTTGCATCCACTGCCGTGATGGCTTTGTCCTCCCCTGACTGGTGTCTGTCTCCGCCCACAGGAAGTGTCCCTCTCACACTCCTTTCCTGTCTGCAGTCACCTTGCCTTTGGCGCCGGCGCCGCCTCACAGACAGGCGGGAAAAGACGGGTGGGATGTTGAAGTGTGAAAAGCTGCTCCGACCTGCAACGGCTATTATTACCATTATGATGATGACGATGATGATGATGATGATGCCCCCCCCACGGCCCCCTCCAGCCGGAGCGCACAGGAACGTAGCAACGCATGAATCAGAATCAGAGTGGCAGTACTTGATTGATCCCAAAGGGAAAATTTCTACTTACAGATGCTCCATGCGAGCGTATGAACACGAAGATAAGTAGGAGACGTAGTTAAGATGATTTTTTAAAAAGTCACAAATTAGAATCAACACATCAATATAATTATACAAATGTATAAATATGTAATATATATTGTTTACTGTATGACATATATGAATTATGTTTAATTTGTAATATATTACATATAACTAGACATACGCCGTATGTAGTAAGTATATGTAATATGCATGATATGTATTGAGGTAAGTCCAGTCTGTTAGATCACAGCGTCCAGCACTCAGGGGGAGGAGTCATAAGGTTAATGGCGGCAGAAAGGAACAACTTCCTGTGGAGCTCAGTCGAGCATTTTGGTGGAACCAGCATGTCACTGAAAGTTCTCCTGTGCATCAACAGAACATCATGGAGAGGGTGGGAGGAGTCATAGAGAGGATGGGAGGAGTCATAGAGAGGATGGGAGGAGTCAAAAAGAGGGTGGGAGTCCTCCACTATTCACAGAAGGGGTGGGAGGAGTCGTACAGAGGGTGGGAGGGGTCATACAGAGGGTGGGAGGAGTTATAGAGAGGGTGGGAGGCGTCCTCCAGTATCAAGCCACAACTTGGACAGCATTATATACATTCTATAGTAATATACAGTCTAGTAATATACAGTCAGGGCCCAGAGATATGACACGCGTCCACGCATCAGAGCAGGTCATGTAACTGTCCTTCAGCATCAGCTCACGTCTCACACACACACACACACACACACACACACACACACACACACACACACACACACACACACACACACACATGTATGAAATATAAGGATAAAGTATATGAAGTGTGAGGAAGTTGTACATGAAGTCTCCAGCGCAGTACATGAAGTGTAAGTAAGTGTTACATGCGGTATTAAGTATTTAGTACATAACATATGACCCTGTAGTGCATGAAGAATAGGTGTGTAGTACATGAAGTATCAGTACATAGCACATAAAGTACAAGGATGTAGTGCTGTGACATAAGTATGTAGCATATGAAGTATGAGGATGTAGCATATGAAGTATGAGGATATAGCGTATGAAGTATGAGACTGTAGCGTATGAAGTATGAGACTGTAGCGTATGAAGTATGAGGATCTAGCGTATGAAGTATGAGGATATAGCGTATGAAGTAAATGAGGACTGTAGCGTATGAAGTATGAGACTGTAGCGTATGAAGTATGAGACTGTAGCGTATGAAGTATGAGGATGTAGCGTATGAAGAATGAGGATGTAGCGTATGAAGTATCGGGGGGAGTTGCTGAGATAGGAGACAGAAACATTGGCTGGCTTTATCAGCCTCCTCTGACAGGAAGACACACTGTTTCCACCAAAAACCTGGAATCTCAAACAAGCCCCGGTTATCAGCCTGAGGAACGCTGGCGCTCCTGAGGAGGATCCAGGAGGAACTCCCACCAGCCGCGCCGCAGCTGTCAAACACGTCTGCTGCCTCTGAGAAACACCAGTCCACCGTGAACATCTGCCTGGAGCCGGGCGCGCTGCTCTGCAGCCAGATGTGGCGGGTGGCCTCGCACCCGGCCACCACCGCGCTCCACGCCTTCATGCTTTCTTAATCCCGCCCACCTCTGCCTCCTAAAGATGGCGCCCAAACCTCCTCGGACTCCTCAGAGTTGTTTGATGACCGGGTTCAAATTTGCAGTCCATCAGGGTCGTCATGGTTACAGTGGGTTCTACTGTGTATGCGCCCCTCCCACTCCTCGGACTGTGCCGCCATGTAAAGACGCCTGGCGTGCTGGCGGATCCTCGCTGCGGGTGGCGCTCAAACCCTCGTTCAGACTTCATCCCTCCATCGTTATGGCGCCACCGTGAGGTAACAAAAAGGTAGGTTAGAGGCGACCAATCAGCCGCCAGTTTCCTGTGGAGTGGACAGTGGCATCATCCATCACCGCCACGCCGCGCCGCCTTCGTCCTCGTCCTCGTCCTCGTCCTCATCCTCATCTCTGTGTTTGATGTGTGAAACTTGAAGCCGTAAAGATCAATTATTCAAAACCTCTTCGAGGGCTGAAAGAGGAGGAGCTTTATTTGTCTTTAGCCTTGAGGCTCCTCCGTCTACAGCCGTTGAGACTCCCGCTGAGGTGGTTACTCCCATGATGCTCTGCTGGACGGCGCCTTTGTTCTGGCTGTTTTAACCCACAGGAGGCCCCGCCCCCTCTGCCGCTCCACTGCCTTCCCTCCTCCACTGCCTTCCTCTCTCCATGTGTTCTTAGGCTCCTGACGGCTGCTGTTTTGAATGAATCCTTTGAATATGGCTTCACCATTTTCCTGACTTTATTTGTCCTAACAAAGGTTACATGGGACATGGAACACGACCGGCGAGAAGAGACACGCCTCAGTGCATCATGGGAAGTGCAGTTACGCACCTACAGAAGCTGGAGATGTTGATGACCTCAGAAATGCAGCTTTTAAGAAGGGAAATGAATTTACAGTGTAGAGCCAATAGTTTCACCACAGACTGTATATAACCATAGACTTTATATAACTATAAACTGTATATAACCACAGACTATATATAACTATCGACTGTATATAACTATCGACTGTATATAACTATCGACTGTATATAACTATCGACTGTATATAAACATAGAATGTATATAATTATAGACTTGATATAACTATAGGCTGTATATAACTACAGACTGTATATAACTATGGACTGCATGTGGTTGTTGTTGTAATTGTTTGTTTTCTTGTGGTTGTCATGGTTTTTGTCTTTGTCCTGTTGTTGTTTTGTCGTTATTGTGTTGTGATTTTCTTTGGCGTTCTTGTGATTATTGTTTTTTTTGTTTTTGTCATTAATGTTTTTGTGGTAGTCTGTGTTGTTATTATGGTTTTGCCGTTGTTACAGGTTTTGTCGTCGTTACGGGTTTTGTTGTTACGGGTTTTGCAGTTGTTACGGGTTTTGTCGTCGT
>CAAKHG010030634.1:8177-18271 GCA_901007715.1 Dactylopterus volitans | reverse complement strand
CAAAACAATCCGGCAAGAAACACTGCACATGATTCACGCTCACATTTGTGAATTATCAGCAGTCGCCGTCACGATGGAGCGCGTGCGAGCCCTCCCCACCCCCCCAGGAAAAAAAGCCTCAGTCCATGATGCATTAACAGGATCCACTCATGGCGTATATTTATGAACAAGATGATAGATCGTGTTTCAAGTTTTCCTCCAGAGCCAGAAGAGAGCCGAACATCTTTGTGGCAGTGAATTCTGCGCAATCGCACCTGTGTTGAGGCGTTGAGGTTCTGGCTCTACAGATCGGGTGTCATCGCTCGGCTGCTCTTCTGGGAGATCCATGGCAATTACCCGGGTCGCGGTTCCTCCCGCCGCCGCCGCCGAGCCAAAGTGGCTGCGATTGGATCCTGCTCGGATAGTTAAACCCCCACAACCTGTCGCGCCTCCTCCTCCTCCTCAGGAGGACAGCACGGGCCGTACTTCCCACTTCACGTACGCACCAGACAGAGAACATTGGATTCCCAAACACACACACACACACACACACACACAATTTCCCCATTCGAATCACCCATTAATGGGAGACGACAGCCCCCCCCGGCCCCCATCAAACCATCCCACCTGCTCGAAAATCTACTCATTGTCCTCTCGTTAAAGCCTCCGCGCGCCCTCCATTAAGCCGCCGTCAAAACGACGGGAAGAAGAGGTAGCAGAGGAAGCAGAACACGAAGAAGCCGATGACCCAGTTCACGGAGTAGATGTAGATGATGACCATGTCCATGTCGAAGCGCCAGCCCCGCGAGTCGTCCTCGAAGTCCATGGCGTCCAGGCGGTAGCCGCCGCCGTGGGGGAACTGGCGCCTGGCCATGGGGCTCGACTGCCTCTGGAAGCCTGGATGGGCGAGGAAGAGGCCGGCTAATAGTCGAGTGATTATGCACAGAGTGTGTAGAGATGCACACCAGTCAGCCATAACATTACGACCGCTGAACGTTTTACCATAGAATACAATGCAAACAGCCCTGTAACAAGAGCTTTATGTGAATTTTTATTGAATCTGTTTGACACAGGTGTTGACATATTTAGTTTTGTTTGTTTTGTTTTTTTTGTAATTTGTGCTGCATAGGAGCGGGATGACCAAAATGCCGATCTGCAGATAAATTTCTCTTTTCCCGGAAAATACTGAAAAATTACCAATAAAGTTTCTGCTCAGTGTGATATTCTTGAACGGGACCGATCAAGCCAAAGATATTAAAATGAGTAATAACCGCCTGTTAAGAGACCAACTCATACTGGGGCTACAATTTTAGTCATTCCACCCATATGCGTTAGGGTGACCAAAATATTAGGGACACCTCTCAGTTGTTTCTTCCAGGCAACCAAAAGGTAACTTCTATGATTATGTGGGATAATAATTTCAATAACTAAATGTTGGCGTGTAGCTCTAACCTCAAGGTCAAGCACACTTATGCAATGGATTTCCCTCCCTTTAAAATGTTTGCTAGAATAAGGAGAGCCAATCACTGACGATATGCAAGCGTTTTTGCACGCGGACGTCAAAGCCATTTCGAAAAAACCGGTTCACATTTTCAGAAACATTGGAAAAAGAGTATTAGCAGGAGGCGTCGCAGCGTCGCATGTTTCACCGAGAGCTGCAGCTTTGGAGCCTCAAACACAGATTTGAGGCGCCGCAGCCGTACAAGTTCCAGTCGCCGCGCATCACCACCGCCGCCAAATATTTGAATGTATAACGAGGAAGTAGTCGATTTAGGATGAATGGGCGGGTATATTTTTTAATGTTCCGTTTCTCTTTTTCCCCCCCGTCATGACTTAATTTGTAAAGTCTTCACTTCTTAGATGCAAGAGAGTCTTACATGCCCATAAAGTTGGAATGAAATATTTGTTTTTCACCTCTTCTCATGAAATGGCTGTGACATTGTGATTTATTCTTGTTAGGTAAAGTGCGTATCTTATCAAAACGTTATTGATCAATCTGGTGAAAGGTGATTACTGATGTGCAAAAAAAAAAAAAAAAAAAAAAGATTCCAACTTTACAGGCAATTATTATTATATCATAGGATCGATCAATCCTGAACGCAGATCTTTTCCCTGTTTGGCGGATAAAAAATATTTTACCTCCAAAGATGCGGAAGAGCTTCCTGCAGCTCGGGAGAGGCCACTTGGCACAGCTTGCTTTCTGGAAGTTCTGCTTCCGGGACAGATATTCCTTCGGGAAGAACGTCCTCGCGGTTTGATTTAGCTCTGTGACAAAGCCCCCCCCCCCAAAAAAAATAAAATAAATGAAAGACAATATTTATGCCATTTGAAGAGCCTCGCTTGGAGGCTCGCAGTGATTACAGCTGGTTTATCATATATTTAGAAAGAGTCGCCGGCCGAGGCGTCAGCAGGCTCTCCATTTTCTCATCGCGCTATTTCCATGTGACCTTGGCTTTGCTAATCAACACGAGAACCTCATCCACAAGCCTCATCAGCTAATCACCGACAAGAGCCCTCTAACGCGCCGCCGGTCCTCAGAGCCGCGGCCGCGGCGGCAGCGCCCCCCCCCCCACCCCCGCCCTCCCCCTCCACGCCGCCGCTCCCTCGCTCGCGTCCTCTCCTACACACATTTAGAAGTAGGCCAGCGTGAATCATCAAACCTCATTACTTATTCATAAATTTATCCAAATCAGGCTACGTCCTGTGCAATCAAGCGTGCAGCCGCGTGCCGGGGACGCGCCGGACGCGGCGACAAAGCGCGGCGTGTGATGGCTTCGGTGTGAAAGGTTGCGCTTTGCTGCGTCCTTAAAAACATCTGTTTTTTTGACATTAAAAAAAAAAAATATGACGGTCAAATCTGTGGGGTTTTTTTTCACGGTAGAAGCGCGAAATAAAAGCTGTTTATTTTGCCTTCGCAGGCAGCGTGACTCATCTGGTCAGAGCTGAACTGGGATGACGCTCGCAGTGGAACATCTGCAGCTGGGCCCCCTCTTAACCAGACTGCAGCTTACAGTAGTCATCTGACCATCGCGCGCACGCACACACACACACACACGCACACACACCGCGGCTGCGTGCACGTGTGTTGGCGGCGCCGCCGCCGCCCTGCGCTCACCCTTCTGGAAGAAGACATGCGTGATGACGGTTCTGCAGAGGGGGCAGGGGGTGTTGGTGGGGCTGTTCTTCGCCAGCGTCCTCAGGCAGGGTTCGCAGAAGACGTGGTTGCAGGGGTGACACATGTACGGGCTGAAGTACACGTCCAGACACACGGCGCAGATGTAGCCGTCCTTGTCCCCGACGCTCACCTCCTCCTCGCTGTCGCCGCTGTCGTCGCCGCTGCTGCTGCTGCTGCTCGACGGGTTCGCCGTTGAACTCTAGACGGAGGAGAAGGAGAAGAGACGTGTGCGGTTATTGTTGAGGGGTTATTGCACGCAGGTGCCGACGGGTTCCCTTTTCCCGTATAACGAGCGCATGCGTGCCCGCATGCACGCAAACGTACGCATCTGTGAGATGTTAAAGTGGATTAGTGTCGAAGGAACAAAACCCACTGTATTTCGCGCAAATGTCTCATCGGCCAATCGTGTGGCAGCAACTCGGGCGTGGTCAAAAGGATCCGCCGAATTTCAGACCAGCATCAAGATGGAGAAGAAAGGTGGTTCAAGTGTCTCTGAAGGTGTCATGGTTGCTGGTCTGAGTGTCCCAGCAGCTGCTGGTCTACTGGGGTCCTCACACACAACCATCTCTAGGGGTTTACAGAGGATGGTCCCACAAAGAGGAGATACCCAGTGATGCTCAGTTTTCTGGGAGAAGATGCCAGAGGTCAGAGGTCAGAGGAGGACGGCCAGACTGGTTCCAGTTGATAGAAAGACGACAGTTACTCAATGAACCATCGTTACAACCGAGGAGGCAGGAGAGCATCTCTGAACCCACAACACTTCCAACCTTGGAAGCAGATGGGCTAAAGGAGCAGGAGAACCTTTTATAAGACCTTTTTTGTTGTTTCCTGTTGCTCCTCAATCTAAACTTGGCTTTTGACCCGGGAGATCGGAGGATCATATTGGTAGTTTTATAATATGCACGGTTGGTGGGTGTTTTTGTTATTTAATGTTCTTTCCTATTTCCTCTGGGCCAAAATGGTGTTCCGCAGGGTTCAATCCTCGGGCGCTGATTTTCTTTCTTTTCCTTTCCTTCTGCTAACGACACTCAACACCAACGTGCAAACGAACCCATAAATTACATTTTTAATCCACCACAGAGCCAAATCTGCGTCAAAGGTTTTGACAATTCGGCGACTTGAAATCGGTGTTTTAAATCCTGAACTTTGAAAAAAGGTATGTTGACTGTTCCTAAAATCTTCCCGTTCCTGCAGGATCATGCCAGCATGGACCAAACTCCTCAGACAGGGCAGATTAAATCCCTAGTAGATGCAGCTACTCCAGCTGGGAATAAATATACGTGAAAATATCTTTCTTTTTTTTTTCTTTTGGAATGTCCTTAACGCGCTCCCTGTTTGATGAGTGCAAATGCATTCCACACCCGCCTGCGCGCGAGGATGAAGTGACCCTCTTACGTTTTCTCACATCTCACACCGGAGTTCAACACCGACGCTTCCTAATTCACACTCCGCTCACCCGACGGAAAACAGAGGAGGTGCCGGGTCTCCTCAGGTGGAATGTGATACTGTAGACTGGATATAGCACAAGTCACGATTCTGTGAGGCTAAAAAAAAACCCCAAAAAAGCCCACAACCACAACATCTTGCTCGCACTGCAGACGGCCAGTCCGCTGGTAGTTTTTAATCTGGCTTATATCCTTTCCCCGCAATACCTCCCGCCACCTCCGCCGCTCAAATCCTCATCTCCTCGGCAGCCAACCCCCCCAACCCCTGAGTGCTGCTAAACCCGCACTCAGCCTCCCCATCGCTAAATCCCAAAGCAGAACTCGTGTGAGGGGATGTGCCCGTATTGGTTCTGACAACGGTATCTGGAGCGCCTCAAGTCCTCCACCTCCTCCTCAGACCTGTGTTCAAAGAACCCCACCTCCCCCATCACATCCCCCTCCGTCAGGGACTGGCGCCTGTGTGGCTTCCAGTCTTGAAAAAGCCTGGAGGTGCTTCCAGAGTAATTACCGCTCTGTCACCCAGGGGGAGCTCCAGGGACTTCCCTGCTGCAAGCCGCCCTGCCTCCCAAGGTGTGTCATTAACGCAGCTGCCATGCAATCGCGAGCGCCGAGCCCTCCCCCCCCTGGCAACGCGCCGAGTAACGCGCCGGCTCCGTCTCGGATATAGTTCTGAGTATGCGCGCGAGGAAAGTTTAAGCAAATTAAAAAAAAAAAAAAAAAAAACCTTCAGCAGATACTTTACCACGTTAAAGGATTCTGTGGGTATAAATCATGCCATCCCATCACCCCTCAGGAGAGCTTCTGCGGCAGCCATGAAGCAGCCGATTCCAAGATTAGGTCATCAGCACCTCAACGCCGCAGCGCTAAAACTGGAAGCGTTTGGGTGAATCTGAACCAACGATTGGTGTTCCTGCTTTAAAACTCCCAAACATCACTTTCGGTTTCTCCAGTCAGGAGCAACTCACGAAGCAAATGACAGAATCCACGCCTGGATTTTTTTGGCCGACACCCTCAGGCGGTTTTGAGAGACTATAGCGACTATCGACTGCGACGATCACTCGCGCTGCCTCCGAGCTTTGCACCGGCTCGTGACCGCAATTCTGAAGTGTTGCTGCACACGTGGAATTGGACACTGTGACGCTTCCTCCAGTCCTGGTGCTAAGCTAAGCTAAGCTAAGCTAAGCTAAGCTAAACACCACCTCATCATCTCACCAGCCGGACGGGGAAAGAGGCACGTTTCTCAGAACTCTTCCCGCAAAGAGAAATTGACATCCGCCCCGAGGAATATGATGCACTTTCACGGTGGGAATGCCCAAAACAGGAAGCTTCAGGTGTGTAAATCGACCGTTTATCAACACCTGTGCAGGTTAGTTGGAAAAGATGCCAAAGCCCTTAAAGGGATAGTCCGCCCCAAAAATTTAAACTCACTCGTTATCTATGCGGGTGGGTGAAGTGTTTGGGTCCACAGAACAATTTCAGGTGTTGGAAAAAGCCAAATCCGATGCGGTTGAAGTCAATGGAGACCACTTCTTCAAACATGCAGAAACAACAGATTAAAAAAAAAAAAAACGAACAAACATTAAAAGCCTCCATACTGCTGCCGTGATGTCATCCAAGCGTCTGTAAGCTGCCACATTCAAGCTCGCCGCCAAACGCCATCTTTTGCACCATGTTTTTAGCTTTAGCGTCGCTGCTAACGTTGCTAGCCTCCCGCCGCGCTCACGGTCTGCGGCGCTGTTTAAACCCCCGGAACTCCAAGAGTGTTTTGTGGACCCAAACACTTCACCCACTCCTCCGTATGCACGCTGGGGGACTAGATAACGGGCGAATTTGAATTTTTTTTTTTTTTTTGGGCAAACTATCCCTTTAACGTCTCTTTTTCTCGTGGTGGAAAATGTCAGCCACAATCACAGAAGCCGCAGCAAAAAACAGTGTATCTGCTCAGGCCAGATATTATGCCGCATAAATCTCCCTCATTTAACATTTATACAACAGAGAAAGAACGAGGGGAATATGTTAACTAAAACAATACAATCAGCCGGAGCCAATGGGCGTACGAAATTGCTATTCTCCGTTTCAAAGCGACTAATTCTATTCAGCTTTCTCTGATTCAGAATAATTTCAATCGGCCGGCGTGGCAGCAGATCCGCGGCAGCCAATCAAACTGGAATCTGCCCTTTTGTCTGGCTGGTTCTGAAGGGCTCTCCGGGCCGAGCCTCATCACGCGGCTAATTCAGATGTAACCCCACTTTAAACTGCACTGACAATGGCTATTGAGATGAGCCGGGAGCTGCCGGGAGCCGGCGAGAGTCGCGGTGCAGGCCCAACAAAAAAAAAAACCCAACAGCTGCCCCCAAAAAAAAAAAAAAAAAACACAGCTAAAAGTGAGAAATGTGGCACCATTTGTATTTTGAGGGATTATTTTTTTTTAAACCCATAAATGCATCTTTAAATGAAGGTAACCGAGTTAAGACTCTAAATCTGAGGGGATTCCTTACTTGCTGGCTGCAGGGGATTATTATTAAAAAAAAAGTCGACCCACTGTCATGTTACTGCTTATTTACTCGCTGGCCTTTCCTGATAAAGCTCATAAGATTAGTCACGAATGGTTAAATATTAAAATTCTGCCATTTTGACAGACCCCGTTTCCGGTTCGTCCGGCGGCAAACACGGGGTTTTTTTTCCGCCGTCGTATTCACCTGTCTGCTCTCTTGCAGCTGACTCTGCCGCCATCGCTCCTTCCTCCTCTGCCTCCTCCTCAGACACTTCATCCTGTTCCTCTCCCGCTTGCTCATCCGCCGCTCCCCGGGAGGAAGGGGCGGCGGCGGCGGCAGGGCCGGGGCCGAGGCTTGACTCGTCACTTCCGCCGCGCCGCTGCCCCCTTCCTCGCTGTCCTGACGCTGCTGCCGTCCCTCCTCCTCCTCCTCATCCTCTTCTTCTGCTCCTGCTGCTCTCGGCTCTGAGCCGGTAAGAGGAGGGAGGTGTGACAGGGTCCGGTGGATTTGCGATGAAAACCCGATCCCGGCGGCCGTCCTCACTTCTACCCAGAACGGATCGGGCTCCCTGGGTGAACCGGGCGTGTGGCTCTGAAGGTCCGCTGCCGACGTCCTGGATGAGCGTCTCCGCGGTGATAAGGCTGTGGGCCTGGTTTGGACCGGAGGTTGGGGAAGAGCCAGGGACTTGGACCTCACCGCCGGCTGTGGGGATTGCGGGTTTAGGTTGGTGCTGCCGGGGCAGACGGCGCCGTGGGGTCTGGGGCACCGGTGTCCTCTGTGCAGGTCGGTTGACCCCCCAGCAGCGTCCGCGGCGCTATTGGACTGGTTGTCAGAGTCACTGCCAGACGAGCTCTCCGTGCCGCCTCCATCGCCATCGCCAACGGTCTTTACGGGCCTCTGCCTCCCTCTTTCTTCGTCCCTGTCTTGAGTCCATCTGCAGGTCTTCCTGTGGGCCTTCCTTCCCGGCAGGGCGGGCCTCACCAGCTGCTCCACCAGGCCTGACCGCCCCTCGCCGGCCAGGTTCCTCCGCCAGGGCCTCTCCACCCTCGACTGCTGGGCGTCGGCCTCGCGGCCCTCCCCGCCCGCGCCTTCGGCTCCCCTCTCTCCGTCTTTGCTTGGGCCGTACTCACCGCCGGCACCTACATAGGAGCTCATGGCGGCGCCCTGAAGCCCCCTCAGTGGCACATCTGACGTCCGCAGCGGCTAACCTGGTCTCTCCCTCATCGTCCTCCCCTCGGGCTCCTCGCGGCCCGCCATCCTTCTGGATGCGCGGCGTCGAGCTCGTTTCCCCAGAGTTGGAGGGACTGTTCCAGTGTAGAGGAGCAGCAGAGCAGTGCAGCCCTCCGGCCCGTCCGGCCCCTCTGAGCCCCCCTGGGACATTCCACACTGCTGACAAAGACAAAGCCCCCCCTCTCTGCCCCCCCCCACGGTGAGCCCCGTTACAATAGACGCACTGTTCACGGCCTCACTATTGTCCTGCCTGTAGAAAACACATCGCTTTACAACCATTGAACAAACAAAAATAAGGTGAAAAAGCCAGAGCCCCGAACCTCCACTATCATGGTGTCAGCTTTTCTCCATGAGTATTTGTGTGTGTGTGTGTTCGTGTGTGTGTGTCCAGAATAAGTAAATATTTTCCCTGAATTCTGTCGTTTATGGCGTGTTTTTATTATCATCGTACGTCCTTATTCTTTTCAAATTTGCGGTTCCTGCTCGTGCGTCACCATCTACGACTCTCGGTACGCTACTTGCTCCTCATTAAAATCCCAAGATGAAAAGAAAATATCACTAAACTCCGTTAATGTCACTAAAAAAGAACATTATTATTCGTCAATAGAGGAAACATCCAAGGTTATGATCGTATCACAATTATATATCATTATCTCTGGTGTTATTTTTGAATTGAATAATAAACAGACTCTAATTTTAGGGTTTATATTGTGTATTTCTGAGTAACGAGTCATACGACTATTAATGTCCGATCGTTCAACGGGAGCTGTCGTCTTTGCTGCTGAGCTTAATTATGCATATTCACACATACAGAGTTTAGTCCTGCAGACCGACGGCAGATGTTTTTTTTTTTTTTGTCTTTTTATTTTTAGCAGATGTTTAGCAGATGTTTGATGATAGTCTGGTTCGCGCTCGAGTCACGGCGGTCTTGCGCAGGAGACGCAACGCGAACGCAAAAAGTTACAACACCGCGGCAACAACCGCATGGCGCAAGTCAGAAACAACGACAGTGTGCGCGACAACAGATAAAATGTGTGGAAGGACCTGTTAACAGCAGGAGGTGGCGCGCTACCTCACGCTGCGCGGCTAGCTAGCCTCATAACTGCAAACAGATGGCAGAGTACACTAATATGTAATGGTGAAGACAATAAACAACGTTGCAACGGAACGTTAGAACACGATAGAAGTCTTTAACCACAACAGCTTTTGCCAGTAAAAAGTGCAGAAGGAGCTGCTAACGGCGGAATGTTGCGCGATACCTCACGTTCACTTCCATCAACGTCCCCGCGCGGCTAGCTAGCTTCACAACAGCCTGACGTTAGACGGCAAATTGTGCTAATATGTAATTTTAAAGACAACGACGACTGCTCCATCGTGCTTATTGGCTTCCATTGTGTCCCGTTGGGTTGTGTCATATTTGTGCATTTTGCCATGTGGCTTTGGGCTGGTGTGAAGCTAATTAGCCGCGCGGCGATCGTCAAGCGCGGTCAGCGTGAGGTGGCGCGCAACATTCCACTATTAGCGAGTCCATTCTATTGCCGGAATCCAGATTTGCCGTCGTGTTGCAGGTCTCCCGGTGTTTCTCCCTTTTAGATTTTAGACTGACAGGGACTCCGACCCGCCGGCGCTAACCCCGCCCCCGCGGATCGTCTGTAAAACTCAGCGAACTCTGACATCGCCAAACACCTTCACCTTCAGCACAAACTCCGCTGCCACAGACGCTGACCAGCTGATGTTGCTGGGACGATATTTCCGCATGTTCTCCTCATC
>CAAKHG010030633.1:0-13874 GCA_901007715.1 Dactylopterus volitans | reverse complement strand
CAGCGTTCCTCAGCACACAGCTCCACCCCAAGAATTCCGGGTAATCTGAAAAGTCCTACCGCGCTACTTGGTACTGTTTTCGGGGGAAGTTTGGGATCAAGGGGAAGTTTTTTTTTTTTTTTTTTTTCCCCCCCAGGCTAATGTTGGTGGGAAGGTTTTTCAAAAGCCCGGGTAAATGAAAAAGTTGAACTAATGTGAGTCAACCCTTGGTACAGTTGAGGGAGGTGGAGGCTCAGTTGTCATGTTAGAACTCGTTCTTCTCGCCTCTCACGTCACTCTTAAGGTGTGATGGCGAGGAAAGAAGGTTTAGGCTCGAGCTCGAAACTCGTGTAAAAAGGGAGGCGAGCTGAAATGTGGTTCCTCTGCAGCTGACCAATCATAGTGCAGGCCCGCCCCCTTCACAGTAAGAAATGTGTTTGGAGCAGATTTTCAACATCTGAGGCTACATTTACTCGTGGCCGGTTATTTTATAAACAGACATTTCATCCTCTCTGATTTCAAAAATAACACCGTGCACATGTGTCCATTTACCGAAAAACGTTTTGTTTACACCAACCCGTGTTTGTGTGCCGTATTTCGCAGTTCTCCCTCGTCGGACAAGTTATACAAGGTGCAGGCAACTTTTTTTATGACACCGTCAGGAGCCCGCATGACGGTCACCTCGATTTAGGGATGCAGCAATTCAGAGTGACAACAGCGATGACTGCGACATCCTAAAATTTCCCCGCCACCCCTCCACGACGACCACTTCATTTTCACTTCAGACAGCAGTTCGCCCAGGTCGGACCCAAACCAGGTGGCGCTGGCGGTGATGCGGACTGGCTCTTGGTGTCCCAGGGAGAAGTTGTTGCTGCAAAATTGCTGACCTCCAAGCACCCATTCGTCTCTGCTGCTCGATATAACAGAGCGGCTGTATTTGCAAATGCAAACACACAAAAAGGCTCTGCTCAGTTTACGTACAAACATGCAACCGAAGTTTTCCGGAGTTTTAAGAATGCCTCGTTTTCAGAGGGGAATTCTCTTTTGAGTGTAAACAAAGGGCACAAACCAAAGGATATTTCTCCTTTTTTAAAAATAACCGCGCACGTGTAAACAGGGACTTCGTATGTGTGTGTGTGTGTGAGAACTGCTGATGAAATACAGGCGTTTCTGTCCTCCAATAAGAACGTTTTCCTTTCCTTGTCGTTTGTTGTTGTTGCTAGGTAACCAGGAGTGACCTGGAGAAGCTGAAGTCAACCTATCGTCAGCTGAGCCGTGATGCAAACGGCGCCAAAGAGAAGTACCGCGAGGCTCTGGCCAAAGGTTTCTGCTGGTTTCTCTTACTTAAGAAAACTTCAGGATTCCTGTGTGTGTCTCATCGCCGCTGCCAAGAACGCGACAAGGATGCCGCCGTTATTTTGTTGACGGTGTTTACTGTTAAATGAACCAATCAGAGTGTGTGCTGTCCGTAGCTGCGTCGTCGTGTACGTGTTGATGGTGACGACGATGATCACGATCACGTTTCCTGGTCACATGATTTCTGTATCCACATGCAGCTTTGATGTTGATGGCTGCCTAGCAACCTTACTCCTGCCATGAGGGTGGAGCCAATTGGTTTGTGTCTCGCCTCCGCAGCAGCGAGAGGCGGCGGGTTGTCAGGCTTCAAGTCTCATTCGTGTGAACACGATATTATGGGAGTGCCTGGAAGGCTTTCCTTTCCTTGTTGGTGGTCGGGGATCAAAGGTCAAGCTTATTGTGACATCACAAAGCATGTATCCACTCACAAGTCATACCCTGATAACGTTTTAGAAGAATGTTGAATAGGATGAAAATGATATTTTTCTACTCTTGATAAATTTAAAACAATTAATTCAGAGTCTCACTACATAGGTAATGAACCGATGTGGATGTTAGCTGCATCCTTATTGGCTGCTGGAGGGATGCGACGGTGACCAGGTCATTACTCAGTCTGAACGCTAAAAAAGCCCAGTGACCGGAATTGTTCAGACTGTGAGCGAAAGCTTTGCCAGAAACATGGCGTCGCATGCATGCGTGTGCGCCGCAGCGTGTTTGGTGTTCCATCAACGGCTCTGAGAAGTTACTGAGCCTGAGCAAAAGTGTGGATTCTCCTCTGCCAACTCCTGCTGTCCTCTCATCCAATCGCAGGCCGGGAGGCTGAGCGTGCTCACGAGCGTTACGACAAAGCAACGGCGAAGCTTCACAATCTGCACAACCAGTATGTGCTGGCGGTGTGTGGCGCCCGGACGCAGCAGGACGAACATCGGCGCTGCGCGGCGCCCGCACTGCTCGACGCCCTGCAGAGGATGCAGGAGGACATGACGCTCGCCCTGTGAGTCACATGACCACTGACATGCCCATGTACAGAATGATGCCATTGCTCACGTGTGTGTGTGTGTGTGTGTGCGCGCGCGCGTGCAGGAAGAACATTCTGGAGGAGTACTGTGACATCAGCAGTCTGCTGACGGAGGAAATCGTCAAAGTTCATCAAGAGATTTCCGCCGCCGTCCAGCAGGTTGACCCGCTGGCGGAGTATCAGCACTTCATAGACGCCTACAGGTCAGAGGGCGCCGCCTGCTCGCCTTGGAGCTCACACCCCGATGATTGTCACGCATGTTTTTAACTGGCGATGGCGCTGATGTGTTTGCTGTTCCTGGTACACCAGGAAGCTAAAACATGGAAGGAGAACCACTGAAAACAGCCGCGTAGTCTGTCAGTCTAACCGACCTAATGGGCAAAGTGCTGGCGCAGCCATGGCGACGTCACCGCGTGACACCTAAAGACCAACTATTTCTACGCTGTTCGACCCAGGAAGTTGAGCTGAGCTGGAGTATGACGCTGTCAGCGTGCATTTCTGCTGACTCAGGACGCCGGGTTTGTCGGTGGTCCATGAACATCCACGCTGCTGAAAGACTGTGATTGGATGTCACGCGTCTTGGAAACCTCCGCAGCGTTGCCATGGTGGCAGCTTACGGTTTCTCCTGCTGTGGCTGTGTCCCATGGTTGCCTTGTGACAGCACATGTCCTCCCACAGGTCGCCGGAGAGTCCGGAGGCGAGCGTGGAGTTTGACACGTCTCTGCTGGAGGAGACGGACAACCTGCCGGCCAATGAGATCCTGTGGAACACGCTGACGGCCGACAGCCTGCACGCCATGTGAGCTGAAGCGCCTCTGATGCTTTTCTCTGTCTCTGCAATAACCGAGTCACACGCCTTTCGTTGTTTGTGCGCGCGCAGGTCGTCAACGACAATGGAGGAGCTATCACTGACTCAGCAGAATCTGCGGACGAAGGAGGCGCTGGCTGATGACCTTGAAGCGAAGATCCAAACGAGTCAGCAGAACGCAGACAGGAAGAGCGAGTGAGTGACGAAACCACGGCCGCGCAAAAACTGACAAGATGCCGAATCACGGAACTGATATTATTATACTTTGTCGCTCTGTCTTTCTCTCTCTCCTGTCTGTCTTGGTGTCTCTCGTCCTTAGCTGCGTTCTGCTTCTTAGTCAGAAACTGTCACTCCTTGAGCTCCGTCATACCGTCCAATCACTGCGCAGCTCTGAAGCCCGCCTTTCCTCCCAGAAGGCCCTGCTTGATGCTAAGCTGGCGGCCGCCGCTGCCTCGCCACCGCCGCCCCCACCTCCGCCCGCGCTGCCATATGAGGACGATACGCGCTCCGTCGGCTCCACTGTAAAGATTTATTTATTTCAAACAGATCTGAGGTCTGTGAGTGAGCACAACTCCCAGCTTTTCAAAATAAAGGCCCAGGTTCTCCCAACATGCCTTTGTGCTGCTGTTTCAGGATAAGACCAGGGAGAAGAGCTCTCGCTTTGACACACTGCGCCACTCTCTCGCTGGGATGATTCGCTCGCCCAAAGTCGTGCTGGGCTCCTCCTCCTCTGTGAGATTGCAACCTGCCAAATGCTGTCGATAAAGTTCTCTGAATTCAAAGACTGATGTCACTGCATACGCGAGTGAGCGTATTGTGAGGAGGTAATTTCCTGTTTCCTGCAGCAGTTTTTTGATGTGATCCCGTCGTCGGAGCGCCCCCTGGCGGAGCAGGAGTGGTACCATGGAGCCATTCCGCGCACTGAGGCTCAGGAGTTACTACGGCAACAGGGAGACTTCCTGGTGAGAGAGAGCCACGGTAAACCGGGAGAGTACGTCCTGTCTGTGTTTTCTGACGAGCAGAGGCGACACTTCATCATCCAGTTTGCTGATGTACGTACACCCTCGGCCACCTGCTATTCAGTACTTGAACCAGTCAGAATGCACCGCACGTCCAGTGAAGACCGAGCGGCGTCATCTCGCTCTCTCCCTCTCTCTGGTAGAGTCAGTACCGCTTTGAAGGGACCGGCTTCTCCACCATCCCCCAGCTCATCGATCACCATTTCTCCACCAAACAGGTCATCACCAAGAAGTCTGGAGTGGTGCTGCTCAACCCCGTCGTCAAGGCAACCACTCAATTTATCTATACACACATACACAGTGTATGTGCATGTGACTGCACATGCATATCATTCATACGTGCTCTTAATTTTTATTAGAGCCTGGACAAATGTGTAGCCTGAACCCATCTACATGCCAATGAACACGCATATCTACATGCTAGGGTACAAGCATATCGATGTGCTTATGAGTGCACCTATGTACATTTGTGTTCAAATGTGCTATTAAAAAATATTAAAACCAAACTTATCAGAAAAATGAACTCTTGAACAAACATCGGTGCGATTTAAAAACTAGTGGAAATGAGGGTTAACCCTAAATCTGGCAATGGAAAAGTTTGATAAGGAAAAGTCCATTTCCTTCGTCTCTGGATCCCTTTAGCTAGTGTGGCGGCCGCTGCTTCTACCTCTTTATCGGGTGACCGAAGCGCTGCTTCTTTGGTGTTAACGGTGGAGTAACAATGCATGCTGCCTCCTACTGGGCAGCGATTGTAACTACAAGCTAAATTTACAGCTCGAGGGCCGGCGCGTAATGTGGCAGGTGATTGGTGGCCTGCCACTAATAAATTGCTGTGTGGGAAACACTGATGTATGAGTCGAGACGACATACTTTGCTTTGGTGGTCAAAGGTCACAGTGACCTCACAGCTCCTATAGTGGTTACTATGGTTTCCCACAGATGGAGTTTTGCATCGAAAGAAATGGGTCAAAGGTCCATTTTGCTCTGCCATCAGAAGATGTGTTGAGTCTGTGATGATGTAGTAACTGTCCTTAATGTAAGACGGTAATGGAGCCCTCTGTGCAGGATAAGAAATGGATCCTGAACCATGAGGACGTGGTACTCGGAGAGCTGCTGGGCAAGGTGACCTCACTTTCTGTTTCCACCAATCGCAGCACACACAACCACAGCTCACCCTTTTGTCGGTGTTTATTGTGTTTGTAAGTGTCTTACTCTGTCCTCTCTGCATGTCCCATCATGCTCTGCTCTCGGCTGGTTTCCAGGGTAACTTTGGTGAGGTGTTTAAAGGGACGCTGCTTCGAGACAAAACGCCTGTGGCTGTCAAAACTTGCAAGGAGGACCTCCCTCCAGAGCTGAAGATCCGCTTCCTGTCTGAGGCCAGGTGGGTCAGCAAAAAATCAGAACTAACCAAGACGCTGGAAAGACTTCATGAATAAAGGGGGGGAAAAAAATCATCATATGCAAATCAGCAATAGTAAAAACGGGAGTTCTTAGGTTCTTTAGAAAGTCCAGGTTCAAGTTACATATCTGCCTCGCCAGTGGAACAGGTGTTTGCTTCAGGACTGGTCTCCGCGGCAGAAGCGTGACAGGGCAACATCTGTAAAAACCCTCAGCCCCAGACTGCCACAAACGGTCCGATCTAGATCCGGCGTTCACCATTCCAATGTGGAACAAAGCCAACAGCTTGGTGGAAACATGGCTTCACAGTCCCAAACTGCCATCAAGAACAGTCTCAGCAGCCTTTCATGCATGATATATCCTGTAAATATTGTTTTTCTATTATATACATAAAATATTATGCCTGAAACAGAGCTCATTAGGTTAGGGCCATAAGTATTTTACAGTGAGACAGTTTTGTCTGCCAGCACAGTGGATCTGAAATGAAGCAATAAAGGTGTGATTGAAGTTCAGACTCTCACATCACAGCCTGAGTGAGTGAGTGAGTGAGTGAGCTAATATGAACGAGGTAGAAATGATGCTGCTGCTGCTGTGTGATTGGCTGCAGGATCCTGAAGCAGTACGACCACCCCAACATTGTGAAGCTGATTGGCGTTTGCACGCAGAGACAGCCGATCTACATAGTCATGGAGCTGATTCCTGGTAGGTGGCGCTCTCAGCTTGTGGGCTTTACCTGAAAGTCGGCGTGTTTGTTGACCCCTCGCTGTGTCTTCCAGGCGGAGACTTCCTGTCCTTTTTGAGGAAGAAGAAGGATGAGCTGAAGACCAAGCAGCTGGTTCGCTTTGCCGTGGACGCCGCTGCCGGCATGGCGTATCTGGAGAGTAAGAACTGCATCCACAGGTAACCAGCTCTTCTCCTGTTCAACAGTCAAAGATCCTCAGCAGACAGACATTGACACGATGCTGTTTTCCACATCGTCTGAACTGGAAATCTCCAGTTGCAGTTCTCTCTACTGCAAATGCTAAGTGACTGTGAGTGTCCAGAATCAAGCTGCAGAGTGAGGGGGTCCAGCAGAGGTCCCTCCCCAAATGGAGAACGATTGTGTGGAACCCAAGTCAATTCAAGTCAATGAATGGCGTTCTGCGTGGTGTCGCTGGAGTCCGGGTGTGATGGGGCGGGGTGCCGGCTGTAGGAGATGCTGGCATCGTTGGAGTGGTCCAAGCAGCGCCGTTGTTGTCTGGCAGGACCTGGACACGCTCGTGCTCCTGGGGTCCTCGGCATCGCCATTCTGAGACCCCTGGTCTCCTAACCAACAGCGTGGACCTCCACACTCAGCCAGGCTTTCTGGTTTGGGCTGGTTGCTAATGTGCTAACGCTAATGTGTTTTCCTCCAGGCAGGTGCACTGGTAGCAGGTAGCTGCTGTTGTGCAGTGCAGCAGCAAAATTTGGTCATTAGTAATAATTCATAATCGTCAAAGATTATTATTGATAATCGATAATCATTAGTAATCAGTGAGGAATGTATGACGCTGTGGGCGACATAGAGACAGTGGTGATCTGTACTTGATTAGAGAAACCACTAAAATACACGTCAGTAACGGTGTTCTGAGGTGGAACCTTCACGTGGTTCACTGGGATGATCTGCTGGCTCTTGACCGACCAGCATGTCCAGACGCCCTTAATAACCCCGCCGTTCCACAATGATGCTCGACTAACGTTCGTCAATGACACTTTAGCATGTTGCTGCTACTCTGGCTAAGTAAGCTAGCTGGGTTCAGGTTTAGACTCTGTTTTCCAGACACGGTTACACATCGTTAAACGTAAGCTTACACAAGGTAAGATCCGCAGCAATACATACGTTACATGGTTGTATAATATTTTCCAAATGTTTGACATTTATGGAGTTAGCTACTAAAGGCACGAAGCCCTCTTGTCCAAATATGGGAGGTCCTGGTTGTGGAAGTCCAGGATGGCGACATCCATAAAGCCAAACTCCAGAAATCAATGACGTCACACTGGCTGTGTCCAGTTACATGTATGTACAGTCTAACCTGTCTGTCTGAACCTGTCTGTCTGACAGGGACCTGGCAGCCAGGAACTGTCTTGTTGGAGAGTCCAGCGTGTTGAAGATCAGCGATTTTGGGATGAGCCGACAGGAAGATGACGGCGTTTATTCCTCGTCCGGACTCAAGCAGATTCCCATCAAATGGACAGCACCTGAAGCACTCAACTATGGTAACGCCTGTCTCACCTGTCTGACTCCTGTGTCACCTGTTGTCTCACCTCCCCGGGTTGCTAATTCTGCCCTGTGATCGGGTGTTGCAGGTCGCTACAGCTCAGAGAGCGATGTTTGGAGTTATGGAATTCTGCTTTGGGAAACCTTCAGCCTGGGGGTGTGTCCGTACCCTGGAATGACCAATCAGCAGGCCCGCGAGCAAGTGGAGAAAGGTGAACACACCCAGCGTTTCCATGACAACATGCAGATATGTGTGTGTATGTGGGTGGATCTGTGTACATATGTATACACGGCCTGCGGGGAGGCTGTCGCAGGCGCCGACGGACGGACCCTGACCCTGACCCTAACCCTAACCCTGACCCTAACCCTGACCCTGACCCTGACCCTAACCCTGACCCTAACCCTGACCGTCCGGCCATCTCGGCGCCACCTCGGCTGATAGCTAGCTGGCGACACTATGCTGCCTCAGCAGTCTGTTAGCGCCGGTAACGCCTCCTCATGGTTGGCAGCAGATCCCAACCCCAACCCCAGTGTGGCAGGCAGTTTGATGAATCCCGCCTTCTCTTCTCTTGGCACTTGGCTCCTCCTCCGGATCGCTGGTCTGCACACTCGTCTTGACGGAGACGTGTGATGAAAATAACATGCCGCCCTTCTGCGGCATCTTTGAAAAACACGAGAACAACTAACTTCTCTCTGTCACTCTGGTTGCTAGGTTACAGGATGGCCTGTCCCCAGCGTTGCCCTGATGACGTCTACAAAGTGATGCAGCGATGCTGGCAGTACAACCCCGAGGACCGGCCCAAGTTCTCCGAGCTGCAGCGGGACCTCGCCGCCATCAAGAAGAAGTGACATTATCAGATGCTTGCCGCCACCAAGAGGAAGTGACATCATCAGTTCCTCGCTGCCATCGAGAGGAAGTGCCATCAACAGATGCTCGCTGCCACCGAGAGGAAGTGACATCATCAGATCGTGCCGCTGGCGTGTTGTTGTCATTGCTTCTTGGTGACAGCTGACACATCATCAGTCGTGTGTAAGTGATGACATCATCCAACAGGAGGTGCAGTAGTCGCTCATGCGTCTGTATCTGGGAGGTGGGCGTGGTCATCAGCCGGATGTGACGGCATCATGAACGACACGAAATGAGACACTTTGAACTTTTAAACGACAAGTGCAATTTTCTCCAGCGGATGCTGACCTGTATTAGCATTTAGCATCAGAATCCAGTGAACACTACAGCTTTGGGTCAAACAGAACATCGGTGGTACCAGCTCAAGCCCGAAGACACTAATGAAAGCTAACGTGCTAGCAGGCGCGTGGTCTGACACCTCAGCTTGTGATGAACCGACGGCAGGTTCATAACTTCACCTGGGAACACCAGAGCCCTGCCCAACACCTGTAACTATGGCAACAGACATCACATATAAGTCCAGTGTTTATATTTGCATCTTTACCTTTTTTATTTATTCTGTTTTTATTTGTTTTATCCTGTCAACATTTTTAAACTGACATCCTGCAAATCACACTGACTGAAGAGGCCACACCTGCATCACAGACCACGCCCACCTCAGACACCAAAAATGGTGATTTCAAAATAATAGACGTCCTTAAATTTCCATTGACAGATCAAAAACTGAAGTCAAAGTCCATTTCAGTAAAATAAATGAACAAACTAAAGTGTCAGTCACATCCACCGTCACGAGGCTCCGCCGGCTGCTTTTCTTCAGCCCGCCTCTAAAAAGCCCCGTGTGCTCTGATTGGTCTGTTCACAGGCCGGCCACAGGAGCCACACCCGCTAGCAAGAAGGTGGCCATGAACAGGCTAGCCGGCTACACGGTCATGTCTGAAGCAGATGGTCCTGATTGGCTACATAAACACACCCGCGCCACCTGTCCTGAGTAGTGGAGACATTGTAAGATCCCCATGTGTGTGTGTGTGTGTGTTGGTGACGAGGCCTCGGGGGCGGGGCAACAGTGGTGCTGCTACTTACACTAAGCTGGCATTCTCAGGACAGAAACTTGACCTTTTAACGAGAACTGAAGAACAGACCAAAGAGAACCGTCGGAGAAATCACCAGCACTTACACTTTACCTCCTGGTTGCCATGGTAACTGACTTTACATGTTCATATATACGAATGGAACTTTGTCTTCAAATGAAGTAACGCATAAATGAATGGTAAGTCCTCATTGGTCAACATGACTTCCTGGCCTCTGAGGGTAGGGCCCAAGTGTTAGTGATGCAGGAGTTCCAGAGCGCCACCTACTGACTGTTTTTAACATCTTTTTCTATATACGGTTTGTTTTGCTGCTTCAACACTAATCGTCTGTTTTATATTTGTTCTTCATGAAATATTGTAGCATTTATTATAGAAATAAAAACAAGAACAGCAGTGCTGCGATGCGTCCGACCTAACCTTTGTGGCGACGGCGTCCGCGTCAGGATGCACAGACTCAGACCCACATTTTCTTCTCTTTATTAAAACTGTAAGCTTCCGAACAGCGTGGGCAGCGTGGCGGGTTTGGGGTGGGGCTTGTAGCCGATTCGCTCGTTGATCAGCTCTGCCCTCGACGCCGCTGTGGAGGATGACGCCGAGGCAGAAGCTCCGCCCCCTATGATGTCAACACCAAGCACGGGAGCCCCACCCACTCCACCTCCTGACTCCACCTCCTCGTGCTGACGCTTCCTGGCCTGGAATGATCAAAGCAGATGTTGATTATGAGTCTGCGCCTGCTGGTGTAAAGACCATACTGATTCATTCTTGATTAGTGTATTGATCATAAACCTCCAGCTCCTTCTTGACGCTGTCGAACTCTTCAGTGTCGTCGATCTTTAGCTCCAAACGAGTGGGTTTCCTCCTCAGCATCTTCTGTCGCTTTGATTCTGCCAGGAACATGAGGCATCAACTATTCACCACAGTCATAATTCATATTCATAGTGACGACACACCTCAACAATGTCTGTGCGAAGAAACTAGCGTAACCCAACACTTCCCTCTCAAAGCGGACAAAGTACCTGCTAACATGTTAACATCAGTGCAAAACATAAGCAAACACAGGCTAACAAGTGCGAACACAAGCTAAAACCCTTCTTTGGGCTTTTCAGTGACCGGACCCACCGTTAATCAATAATCATCAACTACCAATAATCGCTTGTGTATGTATTCTGTCTCCATACCAACCACTGAGCTGCCAAAGACCGCTGATGCTACCGATCAGTGGTTATTGATGATTACTGATTATGGACTTTGGTTTCATCAAAAACCACCAATAAATGTTTGTACTGATCATCAACCATATATAAATAGATTTCTAGAAAAACAATGATCAAGACCAGACGCAAAGGCAAGGTCACGTGATTGCTCCGTGGGCGGAGCTTGAAAACGTTTGGGGGGTGGGGGGGCACCGTGCGCGTGCGGGTGAGATGGGAAACAAATATAATGAATAAATAAATACACAAACATAACCTGCAGCATCGGTTACCATGGTAACAGCCGACGATGCTAGCCCCGATAGCATGCTAGGCCCGTCCTGCTCTTTTACTAGTTTCTGGTGCTTCCGGGTCACGTGACGTTCGTAACTAGTCTGCGCGGCAGCTCGCTGACGAACACGCTAAGCTAACGTGCTAACGTGGGGCCGCACGCAGCAGGACGTCGGACCGCAGAGAAGACTGCAGCTTCGCGACCCCACGCGACGTTGGCGAGTGGCTGCACGCACGCGCGTCCCCACCTGAGAGGCGCGTGGCCGCGGAGATTCGCGCGTTTCTGTCCCACCGAGTTCGTTTGCTGCCAGAAGAATCGGCCGAAGACGTAGAACAGGACACGCCCCTTGACGTCAATTCCGGGACGAGGCGGCGGCTTTTTAAAGGAACAAAGCAACGTTTGGAGGTTGAAAATCAAAAACGATATACATTTAGATAACGTAAGAAACCTGCCTCACGATGCACGCACCAGCCATAAGATGATGATTATTATTAGGCCACTGTGTGCGAGAGAGGTGCTGACATATGTGAATGGTTGTTACTGGGACCGTAATCTGTTACACTGAGAGGGGTCCCTAATATTTTGGTCACCCTGATGCACATCCATTAGTTGCTGTACACAGAACTTTGTACACAACTAGATCAGATTTGCATGTAGTTGTGTACCCCGTCATGGTCAGCAGTGAAGCGGCGTGCTGGGGAGCAGTTATGGGTCTAAATATGAATAAGAAACGATTTCATTCCAAACTGAAAGCAGCAGCTCGAGCAGCACACTGACGAGGAAGAAACGATGGTTGTAAACAGTGCGAGGTTCATTATAAATAGCTATCGTTCGTGTGATTTCATTTTACTTTTATTTTGACATCCCTATTACCGGAAATTACGAAAGGAAGGAGGAAGCTAAGTGGTCAGTGGGCGTGTCGTGTAGTGGTCGTGGTGCCGCAGCAACGTTCGGCTCTTCGTTTATTTCAGTTTGTTCCCCCCCCGGGTTTAAACTAACTAACCGGGAAACGAGATCAACGCTGCGTCTGACGTCACCAACGGTGGGCGTGACGTCAGTGGCCATCGAACCCGGTACCTGCTTCACCAGGTGAGTGAGACGGTGCGTGGCATGCTAATGCTAATGCTAACCCGCGCGGCGTGCACCTTTGTTGTTTGCTCTTTTCATCCCTCCTTCTCTTCTTCTCCGATTTCTGTTCATCACGAACCCGCTTCCGGTTAGTCTCAACATCAAAGAAGCCTATGCTGTTAGCACAGGTGGTGATGATGATGATGATGATGATGGTGATGATTGGGACGCTTCCGGGGAGCCTCCGGCCGCGTTCACGAGCTCCATCCTGCGTCCTTCTCCTAACTCCTCCCCGTAGACACTTGATTCCTGAATCTCACTGGAAACACCATGAGATGAAGGAGGGAAGTGCAGGAGAGTTTGAGGATTCAGGGAAAGACGAGCGCGCGGTCACGTGACGGACGTGACCGCCATGATGGAGCCAGCAGCCGTTTCCCACCACTTTCCCATCAGCCACCTCTTTGGAATTTAAATTGAACAGCAGAGTTGGTCTGGATTGATTGGTTGATAACTGCTGTCCTGCTCTGGTATAGTTTTAGTTCTGAGGTTTAGAGAAGTGGTTTTCATTGGTTGTGAAACTTTGTCTGCTGCATCTTTCATTCTGGATCATTCTGGAATCACGTGGAACCGATTGATCGGTGGCTGTTTTCTCAGCAGCTCAACTGCAGGATGTCGGACGAGGAGGACGTGGCTCCGGCCGTGAAAAAGCCTCGCGTTTTCTATGGAAGCCTGGAGGAAAAAGAGCGCGAGCGTTTGAACGCGGAGGCGTTGGGCGGCCATGTGACAGGAAGTGATGCGGTGAAGGCGGGGATCGAAGCGGGAAACATCAATATTTCGTCAGGTGGGTCCTGTGCTTGGTCCCGCGCTCTGAACATGACATGGCATGTGACGTGAGGGCCACCAGACTCGGTGTCCCATGATGCTTTGCAGGGGAGACTCTGGAGATCGAGGAGCGTGTCAGCGAGCGGCAGCAGGAGGCGCTAGCGGAATTTGAGCGCCGGCGGCGAGCGCGACAAATCACCGTGTCCACCGACGATGCCGAGGTGAAGGCCGGCCTCCGAGCTCTCGGAGAGCCAATCACGTTGTTTGGAGAAGGGCCAGCGGACCGACGGGAGCGGTGAGTCAAAGCTGTGAGAGTCAAAGTGCGGTCACCATGGTGGCGGTCACCATGGTGGCGGTCACCATGGTGGCGGTCACCATGGTGGCGGTCACCATGGTGGCGGTCACCATGGTGGCGGTCACCATGGTGGCGGTCACCACAGCAACAGTAAAGATGAATACCTGCATGTTTCCAGGTTGAGGAGTGTTCTGTCTGTGGTTGGTCCAGATGCTCTGAAGAAGTCCAGGAGAGAAGAAGAGAAAAAGAGATCACAGGAAGAGGTAGCGCGCGCGCGCACACACACATATACACACAAAATAAATAAACAAAACAATGTCATATTTACGTCTTCACTCATGAACGTAAAGGGCCGAGGGAGCACAGGTCAAAAGGTCAAAAACACTCGTAGCTCAGCCCA
>CAAKHG010030630.1:0-32618 GCA_901007715.1 Dactylopterus volitans | reverse complement strand
GGCATGTGACATTTGGGAAAATGTGTCCACAGATATACTACAACATACTGGATATTCCTCGAATGCTTAAAAAAAACAAAAAAAAACAACCAACCCACCATAAAGTTCACAGATGCAGGTTCTGACGTGGTTCTCCTTGGGATGAAAAACTGATACGACCGCAGTTACGATGAGATCGAATTCATTATTGCATGTCAGACAGATGGGTTCCTACAACAGAGCCTGGTGTTTCTACACGTGGAGCTGAAACTAGCTGCGGTGCGGTTACTTCAAGGAACGCGGGGCCTGCGGTTACTTCAAGGACTGTAACCGTCTGGCTGTCACTGGGAATAAAGAAAAAAAAAAAAAAAGAGGCAACAGAAAAAAAACGAAGAAGATTCCACCTTTTCAGCGTCACTTGTTCACCTCCATCTCCCACTTCTCCAAAAAATCCTGCAGGTTCAGATTGAATATGTCGATGCCTTTGGGGGACAGGTGGACGCCGTCGGCCCGGTACAGGCCCGTGTTGGCGCCGCAGCGCACGTTGTCGTGGGTCAGCGAGGTGCCGCCCAGCTCCGAGATGATGTTGTGGATCCGGCGGTTGACGGTGGTCCGGACCAGATCCACCTCGTGGTTGTCGGCCGAGTGGCGCCACACCCGCCGGGGGAGGATGTTGGACCAGACCAGGAGGCACTGCGGGAAGATGCTCCGCATGGAGGTCAGGTCCTTCTTGACCGACGCCAGCAGGTCGGTGGGGCTGTCGGTGCTCAGGTCGTTGCCGCCCAGGTGCATGATGAGGACATCTGGGTTGGGCCAGGTGACCTTGAGCTGGTGGAGCTGGGGCAGCAGCTGTGGCCACGTCATGCCCTGGATGCCCTTCCACCAGATGGCCACCTTGCTGGGGTCCATGCCCAGCTGCATACCTACCTCGGGGGACTTGGCTCGCGACTCGGCCCAGTACACCAGCGAGTGACCGCAAATCCAAATGTTCTTGGGCTCGCTGCTGGCCGGCTTGCCTGAGGAATTTGAACAGAATTTGTTTGTCAGGTTCTTCTGATGAATCATTTTGGCGCCAGTTGATTCCCGAACTACTTCTCCGGGCGTCTAAAGCTAGGACCACGCGCACACACACCCACGCAGGCGCGCAGGCACGTACACATACATACACAAAGTCCTGGTTTGTGTGTACAAAAAAACGGCAACGGTAATTAGGCCACTTGTCTCGGACCAAACGAATGGCTGCTACCCATGTAAGATACATAGACCTAAGCAGTAGTAACATCTGACTATTTATTGGAATGAAGCCAGTCGATCTCTGTTAAGCGTTCTCCGGCTAAAGAACCACTAATTCGCACTTTCCTGTGCAAAAATCCCCCCACGACCCGTTTGTGAACACGGGAATACGTGTGCATTACAAGGCTAGCTATCTACTCACGGAAATCTGACACGTAGACAACTAAAACAATACTCACTGCTCGAACTCTACCCTTAACAGCTCGGATATTTCACGTGAGGCGGGAACAACTAGACGGTACTCTAATCAAGAGTACAACGTTTGTGGTACATGCGCCTGTGTGGATCGCTGGAGAACGTGAACGCAGCATGGTCGAGATTTCACTGATGATGCCTTTACGACACTTGCATACCGGCGTGATCAAATAATGGAAGAGGTCAAAATGATCACCTACCTTTACTGTCTGAAATGTACAACATTGGACATTTAACACCATTCTGAGTCACTTGAAAATCAAAGGTTTTTTTGTTTGTTAAAATTACACAGCAAAGATCTTAAAAAAATATTTCCTATAAACTGGATTTCTACGGTCTCCCTAGCTAGCAGCAGACTTAACGTACATAACCCTTGTGGCTCTTTAAATGGAAAAATAACACTGCAAAACATCAATCAATAATATCTGAATTTGAACGTAGTTTAACTTAAATCATTTCACTACATTAAACAGCTTTGGCCTTATAAAAATATGCATAAACAATAAGAAAGTGTTCATTATTTCCAAAACTTTTCTGCTACTGCAGTTCACTCAAAACTAGTTTAAGGTCAGGAGGTCGTTCAGGGTCCAGTACTTTGTACACGGATGGGAAATGGACTTCAAACTACCATCAGGCCCGTCCACAGACCCTTTTAATCCTTTACGTAAAAACCTTTGCAGGCAGCCAATTATCATGAAGAAGATTGGATTTGACCTGTTCTGAGCCTGAAATTACTTTATAATAGTTAGGTGATGTGCAGATCACTGACTTATGCCTTCACTAACATGATCATTCAATATGTATTATAGAAAAAACACCAACAGGATAGTTTATTTAATAACCCATTAATCCGTAATATCTAAACAACATACTGCAGTTTTATTGCATCATTAGTTTGTTAATGTCAGAGGACATTTTTTTTTTGTTTTCCATTTCTGTCCGGTGACTCGGTACTGGACCCCGTCGTCTCCGTTTTGGTCTAAACCAAAAGTGGTCTTAAGGAAACCTGGTCGCGCTCGCCCGCGTGGAGGCGCGGGACGGAGCGTAGAGCATATGAACGGTAGTTACCTGGGCAGCAAAGTTAGAGGCAAAGGCGGGACTGGTGTGAGAAAGACATCACGGTGGGTTTAAATGCGCAAAAAAAAAAGTTAAGGAGGCGTGTCGGACGGCCTACTGTCATTTGGGTGATGGGACGGCAACGTGCTCGGTGCTCAAACACCGACGATCGGAGTTTGTGATTGGGAGGCCGGACGGGACCAGAAATGAACCCAGGACATGCTATAAAAAAGCTTGAGTGCCTGAGCCCACGTGCCCAGCATCATCTATGAAACATGTTAGCATCACAGTACACGTGCAGGTCTGAGAACTGGAACAAGTATGGCTGGACCGTAAGAGGTCCATCGGCAGTGCTGTAGCCCCCAAATCCTCAACTCACGTTCAGGACTGACCGAGTCCAGCTCTCAGTGTTTCGCATGAAATTGTAACATTGATGACACAGACCTGAACAAACATTAGCATGCTAGGGATTTAAGTGTCTGCGCGGTGAGCCACACCAGCTGTGTATAACCTCAAAATTAGGCTAGTTCAAATATCACGAGCATTTACATCAACTCAGTTCCACAGCACTCATCTACCAGATATGCATACCTACCGCGTATTGGAGCTGCTCTGTGAATAAGAGGCAAGTAAAAGCTTTGGCAGCAAGCTTATAAGTGTGAAAGCAATGAACTGACCTCCAGACTATGGAAAGTATTACTCGCGTCCACCTGGGTAAACAAACACAAGACCAATAAACAGGGGTGCCAATTTTTCGTGCTTAGAAGTAGTCTCAAATCAATACAAACCAGTGTTTGTATGATAACATGACCCATTACATGATGTAAAAAAACTCTACACGTTAGCTTCTTGATCTAACAAGAGTTCCACTGGTTGATCTTAAGATGGTCTTAGTCTTACGATAAGCTCTTTGCCGCTGTGACTCAGCGCTTCTTCGCGTAAATTCAAGTTCTGAAAGGAGTAAATTAACTCGTTTTAACACTGGAAAAAAAACGAACTCGGCTTGAGCTCCAGGTTTGGCGATTGGACCTCAACACTGGTTGCAAATGAAGTAAAAGCATATCCTTAACTGCGGGTGGAAAGGTCATCATGCTGTACAGTTAAATTACAGAAGCTTGTGAGTAGTAGTCCTTGTAGCTAGCTGTTGAACCTCGCAAATACTCACTCTGGGATGTGATGCCACATCAGGCGTTGGGTAGAATTCATACCGATGCAGATTAAACCTTGTTTGTTTATATCGGCTTTACATCCTTTAAAAGAGTGTCGTTTACATTTAATCCCGTCATCTTATTCTCTCAGACACCGTCCGTCAGTGTGTTGCTTAAGTTGGTTGGGAAAAGCCACCAATCAATCATCTAATCATCAGTGGCATCACAAGTCAGAGTAAGATACATGAAACCACATCCTAATGTTAAACCCTTTTTTTTTTTACCTTAAACAGCTTCGCAATCATTTTCGAAGCGACACTGGCGTGCGATTGGGAAAATGGCGCCTCCTGTGTCTCCGCTCCACGCCCCTGTCCTTGCACTACGTGACTCGGGTTTGAGCGGGCATCATCTCCCGCGAGAAGCGCGCCGTGTCACACGCGACCCGAATGAGCGCTCGTAAAGACGCAGGGGCGAGCGGCACTAACGGCATCCCTGATGTCTCCATGTAGAAATGCTCGAGCGGTAGAAAAGAAAAGAAAAAAAAACAAAACAAAAACCCAACCTAAAAGCAAATGAGCTTTCGTGAACATGGCTTACGTCGCAGATCCGGAACCGGAATGTATGTAAACAGAAATAACGCATTTTGCTATGAACAAACACGTTGTTTACTGTTACGTAACGCTGAATCATTAATGAGCCAAATTCATTCCAGCAATTCGCGGAAACTGTCTCTGGCATTTATTACTATCTGACGCGTGATGGTTACGTTAGCTTCACGGAAGGCTCTTACACTTGTGCCTGACAACACAATCCTAGAGATTTACATATCACGCATAGTCTTACTGGACTGTCCCCTGACCTAGTTAAGCCATGTCTTTGAAAGCCATGCTAACCTCAAGGGCCAACTTAGCGTCGGGGCCGGATGTGCTGATGTCTTAAGTTAAGAGTGCATTTTAATGTCTTTTTTATGGTTGCAAACAATGGCTACAACAGAAAACCTGCAAGTGAAATTTACATTAAAACATGTAGTATTACTGACGTACCACAACCTAATGCTAGCTAGCAGTACTACAAACAGTAGTACGGGCTTAGTCATGAGTTTGTTCATTATCTTGAGCTTCCTCTTACAGCGTTATTCCTGGATGGCTTCATATTGCGTTTACAGTCTTACATATAAAATCAAAGTTTAGCAGTGTAATTTTAAGGTGGCTGTGGCATGTATACACCCTTTGGTCACTCAAGAATACCTTATTAGTATTGGACAGAATGCTGCAATATTTTTTAATGGTTAGTAATACTTTTGAACATTCTTTTGCATCCTTCTCTTGTTGTATCAGAAGTACCAAACAGAGGAGCGTTTCTCAGGCCTGGAGTGCCACTGCCCAGATGTCTTTCAGCTCCAACACACCTGATCCAAATAATGAACTCAGAATTAAGCTCCGCAGAGGCCCGATAACAAAAACTAGACGTGAAAAAATGCCGGGCGGTGGTATTCCGGGACTTTTTTGGTGGTTCCAACCACCAAAAAAAGAGAAGTCTAGTTGCCTTCTTCCTGAACTCTTAGGATTACCATGACCTGGATGACTGATAGTCTACGCAGACATGATAACTGAAGCGAAGGTAAGTGAGTCACGACTTGGAGATGTCTGCAGAAATAGGTGGAGGCACCTTCTTGAGCGACCACGGAATGCAACTGCGTTTAAGATGAAAACCACGTAAAACGAAACCATGTGGCACACTAACTTGCGTGAAAAAGTGTTGGCGTAGCTACATTTCTAGCTAACTACCAGAGCTCGGTAAGCTATCTCGTCTGACTATTATCACTTTTCCTTTTATGAAGCATTCATTTGAATCTACATACCGAGAGCCTGACAAAATGAAGAGGAAAAAAGATGTTACTTTGTGAAGATGAGGTTGCAGCTGGCTTCTTTTCTTGACCGCTGGGATGGACCACTAGGCTTGGCTAACGTGAGAGGTGGAAGAGGCAACCCTTTCGCAGCACAGCAACGCACGGAAGACAACTTCATAACCCTAAAGGCAGCTTCGTTGCTACAACAGAAACTCTGCTGTAGCTGACTGCATCTCCGTGCAACTGTAGGCTGGCGCCTGAGGGAGATTATGAGTGCAGCTAAAATCTACATTGCAAAGTGGCCAAAGGCGGCCATGATGAGGCGCAGCCGTGCCGTGTATTACTCGGGAGCTGCAAAAAAAATGAATGAATCTCTTTCCCGGCATTTCCAAATATTAATACATTCCGTAAATCCACTATGGTACTGCAAGACCATCTTAGCAAAGCTTGAACCTTGCTTAACACTAGCCTGGTCTGTACCACAGGTCCTGAATAGACTTTGGTAATTATATGTAGGTCTCGGTGCGATACAGAGAAAACTATTTAGTCTTACTAGGATTTCTATTTGTGCCGTATCTTCAGAGGTTCTGCCCTAGGAATATGGCTGATTAAATATGTCTAGGCTATTCAAAAAAGCCTGTCTGGCAAAACAAACATATTTCACCTGCCCAAAGCAGGTCAAACAACAACAAAAACAACATAAAAACGTAACTTTAATCTTTACCCATTAAGGAAATGCTAATGTGAAATGTTAGCTTGCAAAATTGATGGTTTGAGGAACTGGCTTTTCATTACTAAACTCCAAAAGTCCTTGAAATCCAATGGCAGCTAGTTAATGACAGAGTAAATGAATAGGTGCTCTGATACCTGGTGAGATCGGTATTCCATCCTTGTTTTTCTCTCCTTGCTTCTTGCGGGCTTGCATCTCCTTAAATTGCTGCTCTCTCTTCTCCATAATCCTCTGGTTGTACAAATCCAGCTGCAGAATAAACAAAAGTCCTGTCAAGGGGTTCATCTTGTGCAGCTGAAACAGGGTATCTAAATCATCAAGACACTGTCTTTGGGTCTATACTGCATATGAACACATGTTGGTCAGTTACATTATGCCATTTACAGACATCAGATAGAAGTCCTTAATTCAGTGTCCCAAATACAAAGAGGAATGGCTTGATGAAAGTACTTCAGAGGTCAAATTAGAGTTAAGAGTTCTGAATCAGTCTCGACTCTTTCCAATGACTCTTGAGCACACCAATAATAAAACTTTTAATTCAGGCAAGTACAGTGAGTGAGGCAGAACCACTTCTGATAAATACCTTTTCCTTCTGCTTTGTTTTGATGTCATCATCTGTGTCCATTAAAGTCTGAGGACTCGGGACCGATGGGGACTGTGTGGGCAAACTGAACTGGACTGACTTGACTGGCTTGGCTGCTGGCTGCACGGCCAGAGATTTGACAGTCTCTATGACTTTCAGGCACCTGGCTACTGTTGTAGAGATGGCCGATTGGTCATCGCCCGAAGAACTCAACACTGCGGGTGCTGATAATATTGGCATGACTTCCGCAGTGGTTATAGGAGGCAAAGGAGTAGAGGAGCCACTGGGTGGAACTCCGAGGGGCTGACTTATGTAAGGAAAGCCTGCATCACTGGAGAGTGGAATGAAAGGAGGCTGTCCTGATGGTCGTCGGGGGGGAGGTCCAGGAGGAGGTCCAGGAGGAGGCTGTCCAGGACGCCGGGGAGGAGGGCCAGGGGGAGGACCTGGGGGAGGTCCAAATTTCTGGATGGTTTGACCAACTACAGGAGGAGCCTCAGTGTGCAAGTTGAGGGCTGTGGGACTCTGTGATAGAGGAATCTGGGTACCGACTCCAAGTGGCCAGCTGGTTGGTGGGGATGGATGTTGATAGTGTGCAGGTGGAGGGCCAGTGGGAGGTTTGGGTGAGGGAGAGGGGGACAGTGTACTAGTCATCGTCTTAGTAAGAGTGTGCACCTCTTGTGCCTTCTTTAGTGTTTCCATTTCCTGTTGATCGAGGAATTCTTCATACTCTGAGACAACTTTATGTCTGCTGAATGACTCCAAACTGGAGGATCTGGCATTAGAGGGGGAACGGATGTGATCCAACTCGACAGAACCAGTTCTACTCGTTCGCTGTTCTTCTCGGGGGGTTGAGAAAGCGTCCCTTTCTGTAGATGAAGACTTCGGACTATAGATTTTCTCTTTGGCATGGCTTGCCAGTTTGGACATGTCTCCCGTACTCAGTTTCAGACCGATGGTTCGGAGCAAACTCTGGATCTTTTCATAGGGTTCTGTCCCACTCTTAGGTTCCTCACTTGTTCTCTCTATTGAGGATCGCTTGGAGACCGGCTGTTTGTTTTGACCCTCCGAGGCTACACTGCCGCCGAGTGGCTCCTGAGCCAGTCCCACAATCCGAGAAAAGCCCCTGCCATCTTGGAGAGCCCGTTCATGTGGCAGAAGGCCGTCATTAACATTGACCGATTCAGATTTCTTTTCGGCATCGACTTTTTTACTGAGCATGTCTAGAAAGCGATCGAGGGGTGGTTTCTCAGCTGGCGGGGACTCGCAAGGTGCTATGTTCTTACGTTTGGGAGAGGGGCTTCTAGGAGGTGGTTCTGTAGGAGACGGCGGTCTAAACACAGGCTGGGAGGATGAGACAGCAGCAGGATGAGTTGACGGAAGTTGAGTCGATGAACCAGGTACTTCGTCGGACTGGGAGGAAGGTGAGGGACCAACTGGTTCTTGAGATTGGCTTCGCTTGACGGAATATGGATCATCATAAGGTTTGTCCCCATATGCTGGATCATAATATCGATCGTCGTAGGGTTCATCATAAACGTCGTAACGGTCGGTGTAACGGTGGCTTGTGGGCTTGGGGCCTTCAAACGGAGCTTCACCATAAAGCTGGTTTTCATAAGGGCGGTCAACATAGGGACGGTCACCGTAAGGACGATCCCCATATGACCGGCTGTCATAGGGATCGCCAAAGCGATCACCATAAGGGTCACTATACCGCAAATCTTTGTAGGGACTGTACGGCCTGTCATAATAAGGGTCGTTGTAGGGGTGAGAAGGACGATGGTGGTACTCCACGCCCTCTGGTCGTTTCTTCAGGATGGAGCGGACTGGTTTGTACTCTGTTAGAGGGACGGAGAGCCTGCCATGATCATAGTCAAAGCACGTCCTCTGTCCAGGATCCAGTCCTCTGGGATCCACCAGTGACTTCTTGTAGGCAATCATTTCATTTAGCTCCTCCAGCTCCCGCTTCTTCCTTGCCAGCTCATCATCCATGACGCCGACACGCCGGGGAGGGGGGCTCATTTCCTTCCTTCTCTTGTGGCTTTCCTCATGGTCCCGGCCGATTTTGCTTCTCTTCTTGCCAGCCCTGTCCTTGCTTCTGCTGCGGCTTCTGCTGGAGCTCTTGCTCCGGCTGTGGCTCCTGCTGCCGCTCTTTGTGCGCCTGCGGGACCGCTCGCGGCTTCGACTTACCCGGTTCCTGCTGCTTTTGCGGTCACGATCAATGCTACTGCTGCGTCTCCTTTTGATGATGCGTCCAAACTTGTCCCTTGGTGGACTGCGGCTCCTACTTTTACTTTTACTTCTGCCCCTACTCCTGCTCCGACTGCGGCCGTATTTACGCTGAGCAGTACTATGGTCCCTTCTGCTGCTCTTGCTGTCCTGGGCTCTCAGGTTTTTCACGACTGCCTTCAACTTGTCACTTTCCGGTTTTTCCTTCCTAAAAAAAGTAAAAAAGAGGTTTTGCTTTTGTGAATATTCTAACAAAATAGATACCAATGGGGGCCATTTAATCAAAAGCCACAATGTTACACATTTTAAGCAACAGGTAAACACTAAAAAGAAATAAGACTAACAATTTTCTGGAAACACCCTTTTCTGTATAACTGATTACATTCTGATGTAATAAATAAATTCATTACTCACTCAGTGTCTCCTGAGGCTTTTGTCAGCTTAATGGTCATCTATCAAATAAAAAAACACAATCAACTAAGTATTAAAAAGAGAATTCTCACCTCTGAAATACACCAATTCTTATTTTCATAAATGTACACGCTTGAGACAAGATTAGCAAATAAGGGTGCCTTGAATGATTAGTGACAGATTATGATCAGCCAATATGTGTTTCAAATTGATTGATCATGGTCTCCGTGAGGGAAGATCGGGGTTTGGGGGGTCAGATAATGGGGGCAATCAGATAAGACGACTCAAGTCCATTTCCCTATACGTCACTAAAATGGCTTCACTGGCTTGTCAGTCCTAGTGTTGACTCCTGCGCCATCAGCTGTGCCTAGAGACACGTTTCTCTTCTTAAACCAACTTAAATGAAACATGAAAATGAAAAGTCACGGAGGTCAGCAGTTCTTCATGAGGCTGCATATGAACAGCGGACCCAAGGTGACATACTGACACTCCCCCACACACACAGACCAGAGAGAACCTCTCATCCTTTTCTGAACTGTAGCTCAGCACACAGGTGACCACACTGTTTTGTAACAGTGTGAGTCGGAGTGCAACTTAGTTGTGCCTTTGACTAGCAATAGTTAGCAATAGCAATGATAATACAGGGAAGTCAGTCTTTTTTAATGGAAACATGCTCATAAAAACACTTTTACTTACGTTACAAGATGCTCTGATAGCTGCATGCCGTCATGAAACAGGACGGAAAGTATAGCAGCCTCCTCATCCCCTCTCTGCTACTAGCTAAACGGATAACTAGCATGCGCAAGTGATATGAAGCTGCTGTGCATTTGCGGCACACAGATGTGAAGCCACCTACTGCACTGCTAATTATAATTCACTGTGAGCATTTTTGATTTCAATTTTAGCATTGACGCAAGCATGATGACCAGAAATATTGAAACTGAAAAAGTGTTGTCATCGTGAAAAACTGTACTCTCTTTTTTTGGATTCATAATCCCGCTCCAGCATAATCCTGCATAAATCAAGAATTGAAAGTGATCCCTTTTCATGGGAACGAGAGCCGTGCTCATTGGAAACACGGCCGTCCGGAACAACTCCAACACTCAGCAGTGCACTTCGTTGTGTCCACAGCAATATGGCCGACCCGTTAGCTGAACGTGTGACTGCAAATGTTGGTGCAGGGGAAGATAAGCAAGCAAGCAAGCAAGCAGTAGACTGCATTGTTGTGAAGCTAGCTAGACGGGTCTACCTGTGGTATGTTGTAAAAAAAAAAAAAAAAAAAAAGCCGTTCTAAAAGCCGCATTGACAGGGAACAGGCAGAGGAGACAGCGGTGAAATCAGCTGGGGCAGCGCGGGCCCTCAAGGCGCGCTTGTCAAATGTGCAGCGAGCCAAAAAACACTGTCCACGAAAGTGAAGGTCGTTGTGAACAAGGCGTTTTGGCGGCAGCTTGTTTTGCGGGTAAATCTTGCAGGGTGTTGATTGACAGACTGAAAAGGTAAATCATATTGAACGTGTTGTAGAAGCTGGAGTGCTTTCGGGTGGAATCAAGGGACTGTCTACGACGAGCTAAGGGTGACTGTGCACGGCCACAGAAGAGGAGGAGGGGAAGCAAGTGCCAGCCTCGTTGCGCTATTGGCTGGTGGTGGTCGGCATGCTGTCCCACCCGTTCTTCACCGTCACAATGTGGTCGTTTCACCAGTTTATTTGGAATTCATTCAAATTAATAAACCCGCGTCCAAAGCTCACCAAATCAACACATCTACATTATCGCGGATGAGGAGCCGTGGCTAACGGGGTGCCGTTTTGTGAATATGTAAATATGTAAACACATGTAATATGTTTACATAAAACATATGTAAACGTATGTAACACATGTAAACATATTTAATGTGTTTGCATATTCACATGAACGGATAAATGACTTAATGCTCAGTATAAATAGTCCCTGATATGTCTAATTAGATTGTGAATGTTTTGGAAGTACACATAGTTACAGTACACGTAACTGAGTAACACTACGATTCGGTGTGGGTCAACCCGTGATGCGTTTCCAAAAAAGTTAACTTTGGATGCCGACAGAAGGCTTCAAACACACACCACGATGGGCAAAAATGTGTAAAAGTCCACATAAGCAAAATGTCAGCTGGCAGCCTTTTTTTTTTTTTTTTTAATTATTTTTATCATGTTTTGCATCATTGGAATAAAAAAAATAGGGTCTTCAGGCGGACGTTGTTTATTAGCTGGCTTGCAGGATGCGTCTGTGTTTGAAAGCATCTTTGCAACTATTGATTGGCGGCACAGAAATAAGGGACAAGAGAAATCTACCTAATTGTCCATCCAAAGACTGAAAAATAAATTTATTCATTTTGGTTTTCGATTTCTCTGGAAGGAAAGCAAGTAATTTACAGAGTGTGTGTGTGCTGGAGTGGAAGAAAGACTCTTTAATTTCAACAAAGGTGAAAGAGGAGAGTTAGTTCCTCATAATTGGATAAATACACGGTAAATGATGTTGTCCTCACCTTTCCTTTGTTCGCACCGACTCCGCAGAGCTTTCGGACGGGGAGGAAAACACTCTCGGTGAAGCGCTTTATCCTGATGGCCTGGTTGCCGCCCTCCGCCGTTTCGTGCTAGAAGAAACAACGACTGCCATGTTTTCAATCTGAAAGGCTGAGGATGAAACTTTTTTTTTTTTTTGCCACTCAGTCCCGACTGCGGAAGCTTTTCGTATTTCGCCTCTTTCTCATGACAACCGCTAGGACGATGATCCCGCGTGGAGCGCGTCAGGTTCCAGGATCTTCAGCCGTTTCCCGTGTTCGCTGGAGTTCTTCCCTCACGTGATATTAAATATCAATATGACATCCCCAAAAGGGCTTTCACCAAGTTGCCTGAAGCTCTGTTTTGTTTCCAAATTTACCAATTAAAAGACACTTTCTTTTGAACTTTCCCTCACTTTCACGCTTGAGTCACGTTCTTGGTCGTGACTGCCAACGACAAGTATAACCAGTGTTTCCGTACTATTTAAGGGAGTAATATGTTTCCCCTGAGTTAACAGATTGTAATTTAACGTGAGACTTGACTTGACTTTAAATTCAATTTTGGATAAAACAGAAAATAAGAGCACTGACTTAACGTGACATTTACCAAGTTTGAGCGCTCATCAAGTACACGAATATCCTACGAGTGGAAATTCCCCGACTGAGCTTTGAGAAGAATCCTACAAGCTAACGTTAACACAGGCAAGACTGATGGAAGCTCTTATGCAACAACAAAACACAGGTTTTTCCAGGATTTGCAGACCCCTCTTTAGATCACTCATTACATGACATTCATGAACCAGGGGGGCCACTCAGGTCCTCCAGGTCTTCTCTCTTAGTTGTTCCACGAAGCAGAACGACAAGACCTGGTGAGGCTGCAAAAGCTTTTCAGCTCCTCAAAGCCTGAGAGGAGCTGAACGTGTAAAAAAAGAACCTCGTTTCAGTCCGGCTTTTTACTCAGAGTCTCATCATTTTCTGGTATTTATATTTGTAATAGTAATATTTGATTTAATGAACTTTGTTTTTTTTTCTCCCCGGTTGATCGTTATCCTCCCAAAGAAACAGACGAGGAGGAGGAGGACTCACCGGCACCACGCTGAACTCGACCTTCTCGTTCAGCTCCAGTCGCTTCTTCTCGATCACCTCTGACATGTGGAAGTAAAGCTGAGGGTTCTGAGTGCACTTGATGAGGCCGGAGTCTTCTGAGAACTCGATCACGATGCCCTGGAGACACACACACACACACACATACGTACACACCCGCTATTTGATTGTGCTTCTGATCTACCTGTCCATCTTGTTCAACATCTCGACTCTAGAACCGCTCTGACGCTACACAAACAGTAAAAAGCTTTAGAATTACTGCATTTCCTGCAGGTGTCATATGATCAGAGCCTGCGTGAAAGTCTGTCCTCTCTCATTTTTTTTCTTGATCCAACAAAACAGCGGATGAGGAAATAACGACGCTTCCCAGAAATTAAGAGCAAGGAAACTTACCAAGCAGAAGCTTGTGTTCAAATTAAGGCCTGTCAACAGGTTTCCATCTCAACAGTTAACTGAAGGTAAAAAAAACAAAAAAAAACAGCCGCTGAGGTCTTACGTGTCTGCGTTGCTCGATGGACTCCTCGAAGGAGTCCGGGAGAATTTCCACGTAGGTGGCTCGTTCTGCTTTGGTCTCCCGGTGGGTGGCGATGTTGAACCGCACCTTCACAGACAGTTCGGGGTCAGACATCGGACTTCCACGCTGGTCACGGCTGTGTGCGGTTTTTTTTTTTTTTGGCCGGGATGCTTCGCTGGTGTCAAAGGGGGGGCCCTCGAGCGGCCCATGTTAAAAGCAGGTGAGCGGGGCGACTCACCTTATCCCCGTCCAGCATGGTGGCCGTGGTCAGCAGGTCTTTGGGGCCGAACGGGAGCTGTTTCTGCTGGCCGTTGATGGTCATCACCAGGCGGCCGACGTCGGCACCGGGCTTGGCCTCGCTCCTGGCGTCGCCCCCGGCTCCGGGCTGCTCCTGCGCCTGCTTCTCGATCTTCTCCTTCTTCACCGTCTGTGGCCCCTCGCCTTCGACCTTCACGCCCACCGCTTCTTCCTCATCCGGTTTCTCCACTTTAATCTTGATCTGCAGGGCAGAAACAACGGCAAAAGGGGACTCTGAAATGATATATATGACTCAAAGGGGCACAGATTTGAGATTATGATGTTTTGAGCAGTACAGGTTTATGTCAAAAACTTAGGACCTCTATGTGAGCCAGCTAAAATATGTCCAAAAAATTTCAATTTTCAACCCAGAGGCTCGGATTGAAAAGGTATTCACAGTTTTTTTGTGGTGGCTAAATTGGAGCAAAAAAAGGTTTAAATGGGTGTTGACGGGGGACCCGTTTGGGGCCGAGGCTCCCGTGTGTGCAGTGGACCCGGAACTTTTAAACCGGGAAGTGAGGGAAGTAGTTTTTAACCTTTATCCAAACCATTAAAGCTTCTCATGCCGCTGGGGTTAACAGAGGCAAGAATATTGATTATTAAAAATCAAAAAGTGGCGAAGAGGACCCAATTGAACTACACAGCGTTTTCTGCTACTTGAAGGTTAAATGTTGTTCAACCCCTCCCTGAAATTTCACAGTAAGACTCGAGTTCTTCTTTGACGCAGCTGCTCAGTTTATCGGAATCAATTCCTGATAAAGTACATTCAAAAAAAAACATCCAAGAAATGAATAAATACATAAAAAGTCTGAATCTCATCTGCAGGGCAGGCCCGCCTTGCTCGTACCTGAGTGAGAACGGCCTGCGCGCCCGCGTCACCTCCCCCGGCGTCGCCGCTGTCCTCCGGCTCTTTCTTGATCTCCTTGCGGGGATGTTTAGAAATGGCCTTGAGGACGGTGCCCTCGAAGCGCTCCTTGCTGATCTCGTCCAGCGTGTCGGGGTCCCGCATTTTGAAGCCCAGCGGCGTCCACTGCAGGAGGACGCCCCAGCGAGAAAGTCATGTTGGAGAGACGCGGGTTTTGACTGTGTATTTACAATTAAGAATCGTGAAAGTCGCAAATCACTTGTCGATTTTACTTTCATACTTAGAAACTAAAAACTTTGTGGCGCCATTGCAAACACGTTTGCAGCATTTCATTTTGGACTTGGAAAAATCCATTATCACACCTAATATTTGATATTTTATTCACAGGCCCTATTAAATTCTGTTCAGATTTAAGCTTTTTGTACACCAATGAAGCGTAACATTATGACCACTGCATGTTTACCATAGAATAAAATGCAATAAATTCTCCCTTCATGAGGTTTATGTTGAATTTTTATCAAATCTGTTTAAGAGGCGTTGGCATATTTGAATGATTGTTATTGGGACTGTAGTTTGTGAAGCTGTTGGACTGTACTCGGTTACCCTGAGAGGTGTCCCTAATATTTTGGTCACCCTAGTGCTGTGAGTGGGATGACCAAAATATTAGGAACACCTCTCAGTATAGCCCAGTTCCACAGCAGCGCAAGTTCCAACCCCAGTAACAAATCTGCTCACAGAGCCGAAGCCGCCTGTCACGTTTCCGCATCATCCGTTAATCACCTTGTCTTTGGCAGCCGCCAGCGCCGCCGCCACCTCCTCCTTCTTCTTCCGCTCCACCTCCTTCTGCTGCTGCTCCTCCAGCTCCCTCTTCCTCTTCTCCTCCTCCTCCTGCTGCTTCCTCTTCCTGTCCTCCTCCTCCCGTCTCTTCTGCTCCTGCAGGATTTTGTCCTCGACCATTCTCGTCCTCCTCAGCCTGATGGCTTTCTTCTTCGACTCCACCTGGCGGGAACATTCGTCGGGAATGAGCGACGACTCGGGTCGTTGCTGTTCCACCTTGGGTCCCCCCGCCCCGGCAGGCCAGACTCACCTCGGCCACCGTGAACTCCACCTCCTTTTGGATGTCGCTGGCGTTGAACTCCGTATCGCTGAAGTTCTCGCAGATGTCGAAGGGAAGCTCGCCGTGCTCCTCGGACTTGAGGACGCCCTCCTCGGCTCCCAGACTGGTGATGATGCCCTACAAGACCAGCAAGCAAACCAGTAAGATGCCCTGCAGCACATATACGCAAGTTCATATCAAAACAAGATTTTTTTTTTTTTATAGACTAGAGTAGGACCGGTTAATTGGGGGGTTGGGGGTGGGGGTGGGGTCGCCGTGAGTGTACCAGCTCTCTCTTCTCTTTGGTGTAGCTGAAAGTGAAGGGGATCTTGGGCTTGATGTTGGCGGCCCTCCTCTTCTTGGTCACGACGTCCACCAGCAGGTTGATGAGCACGTGGTCGTTCTTCAGCAGCGTGACGCCGCAGTCTCTGTGGTCGAAGGTCACGTTGGTCCGGAGGCGGCCGATGTTGGCGTGGATCTGACCCGGGTAGCCCTGCATGGTGGGCTGGAGGGTGGGAGCGAAGATACAGCTCACGGTGACATGTCCGCCAAAGCGGTCAGAGATCAAAATCACTTCACGCCCGGCGCCCGGCTCACCGTGGGCTCGATGATGGGCTGGCTGACGATGCCCTCGTACAGCTCCGTGTCCAGCTTCAGGTTGGGCCCCATCTCCAGCTTGGCGTTGGCCTTCCCTCTGAGAGCCTTGGAGAGGTCTCCGTTTTCGCCCGCGGCCTCCTGCTCTTTGGTGGCGGGGCAGAGCGTCAGGAGGAGGGGCTCCTTCACCCGCCGGATCCGGACGGCTCTCTTCCCCGCTCGCAGCTGAGCGACATTTGCAAACAGAACAAAAACCTCACCGCGGGGATCCGGTCCAAAGCAGTTCGACTCAAAAGACGGAGATTTAAGTGACCGGGAAGTCGACAAAACAAGCCCCGCCCCTTCCCCCGCGAGTGGCTGTGGGTAGAGTTCTCACCGTGAGGACGGTGAACTCCACCTCCTCGCTGACGTCCTCCTCCGTGAACTCGACGTCGCTGAAGTTCTCCTTGGTGTCGAAGGGAAGCTCGCCGTGCTCCTCCGACTTGATGACGCCCTCGCTGTCCTTCAGGCTGACGATGACGCCCTGGGCGGCGGACAGACGGAGAAGGGCGACTCAGCACGCGCGCACAGACCGACCACAGTGACCCGGGCCGACCACAGTGACCCGGGCCGACCACAGTGACCCGGGCCGACCACAGTGACCCGGGCCGACCACAGTGACCCGGGCCGACCACAGTGACCCGGGCCGACCACAGTGACCCGGGCCGACCGCTCAAACATTTGCGTCTCATGTCGGACAGAATCAAATGGGCCATTTGAATCATTTGTCCGGGTTGAAAATTTGTCTTTCTTCTTGCTGCCTGACACCTACGTTCATGTTCACTTTGCAGAATGATGTTCAACGTTAACAATAATAGTAACGATAACAAATTTAATCTATAAATCACTTTTCAAAATCGACATCATTTGAAAGTTTCTCTGTCAATGTGTTTGGAAATTACTTCTAATTTTACATTATTTAACATTAATCAGTAGCACACAAATAATAATGTAAACACCGAGTTTGTCATTTTCCCTCCATCTAACCTTTGACCTCGAGTCAGAATCTGAAGAAGCTTGTCCTACTCTGATGATTTATTCATGTTGAGCATCAACGTGAAACTTTGAACAAATAGGTTTCAGAACAATCCTTTTCGAGGTAAAGATGGAGATTTGAAAGGCTAAATTGTCTCTTGAGCAATATTTTGTTCAGCTTGAGCAAATATTAAAGATTAAAAGTCTGATGCTAATGGCTGATTCTGACAGAGAGACTTCGATTAATTAAATTGTAATGGGTCTGAGTATTTCATAACAGGATAAAAGTGTGTCATTGACTCAAACTGTGTCAAACCGGTGCCGTCTGTCACCTCCATGTTTGTTTCCGACTGAAATACTGTCACTAAACGCCTGTGTGTACAGTGATCAGCCATAACATTATGACCACTGCACGTTTACCATCATTATCTTGCAGTAAATTCGCCCTTCAGGAGGAGTTTAATGTTGAATTTTGATTGAATCTGTTTTAAAAATTTTGATAGTTATTGGGACTGATATTTGTGATGTGTTAAGCTGTCCTGAGTTGGATTGAGAGGTGTCCCAAATATTTTGGTCACCCTAATGCATAGGAGTGGGACCAATATATTAGGGACACCTCTCAGTCCAACCCAGTACAGTCCAATGGCAGTACAAATTATAGTGCCAAAAACAATCAATAAAATGTCAAAACCTCTCATACAGATTCAATAAAAATTAAACATGACTCGTCCTGGAGGGAGAATTTATTGCAGGGCTGTTGTATTATATTCTATGGTGGTCACGCAGCGGTCATATTGTTACGCTTGCTCGGTGTATATTGGCGGTTGACATCAGCAGCTCAAACCCGCAGCGGCTCTCACCGTCTCTCTGGTCTCTTTGGTGTGGCTGAAGGTGGCCGGGATTTTGGGCTTGATGTTGGTGGCCCTCCTCTTCTCGGTGACGATGTCGCTCAGCAGGTTGATGAGCACCTGGTCGTTCTTCAGCAGCGTCACCGTGCTGTCCTTCCTCTCGAACGGCAAGTTGGTCCGGAGCGGGCCGATGCTCGCGTGGACCTGGCCCGGGTACTGCCGCTCGCCGGGCTGCGGTTTAAAAAAAAACAAAAACACAAAAGTCAGCCACAGGGTAGCCGGAGGCTCGGCGGGTTTGTGGGTTTTACGGATCCCCGGAACTCGCCTGCGGCTCCAAAATGGGCTGACTGACGACGGCCTCGTAGATGTCCGTGTCCACGTTCTCCGTCCCGCCGGGAGCCACTTTCACATCCGTCGCTATCTGATTGTTCTGCTCAAGAAACACAAACAGGTCGCACTGAAACTGCGCTTCAAAAAAAAAAAAAAAAAACAGGCGGATCCAGGCTGAGCAAAGAAAAAAATCGGCCTCATCCAGCAGGAGATTTAAAACAACAACAGCAGCAACAAAAAGAATCATGTGGTTGTCACCTTCTCCTTGCAGGCGGTGAAGTGAACCCTGACCCCGGGCTTCATGGCTTTGGGGTTTCCAAAGAAGACTGAGAAGGTGAAGGAGAACTTCTCGAGGTCCTCCCTCTCGATGTAGCCGAAGGTCGGCTGGAGATCGGAGACAGACGTGAGGCCGCCGCGTGGAGACGATCGCGTTTTTTTTAAATTCAAGAACAAATCCCGACTCACCGCTTCACCATTTATTTTCTAATATGCTTTCACTCCTGCATCTTTACTTTTCCAAGTACTAATACAACTTAAAGAAATTTACTGTGTGAAAAATACCTTTTGCTTATGTTTTTTTGTTTTTAAATACAACAGATGAACTGTGTTACCTCAGTAACGCTGCTTTGCCACTACATGTATCGGCTGTACTCGGCTCTACTGCACCCAACTCGCCTTGTTTTTTCCGTTTTCCACTTGGGAAAAAAAAAAAAAGCACTTGCCGCCAGTTTTTTAGTAGCTGCTCTCCTCAGATAACCAACCAGGTACTTTGAGGTACTAAAAGCCGACCCGAAAACAGTGCAGACCACCGATTGGTGGTCGGAACAGCGCCGCCCAGTGGCCAACATTTTTAAACAAACAAACTACTGTAGCGGCCGCAGGTTTAATTATTTACTTTCAAAAAAAAAAAAAATGCCACAGCCACATATCGAGTATCGAGAGGACCATTCTGTCGATACCCATCGTCTCTCTTTAATCGTTATTGATATTTTTTCTCTGTGCATTTCTATGTCAGGCTGAAGACGACGTCACAGCAGTTTTTGGCTTTACAACGATGAGCAGCTACACTGTGGCTGCGGTACGATCCTCTAATGGACAACGACTCCCAGAAAAAGTACCAAAAACCAAAGGCGAGAAGAGTAGAGTGAACCGGTACCGTGTCGTGGAAACGCGCCACAAAACGGGACGTTAGCAAGACAGCTAACAAGCTACAGTAGCATCCTCCGTTTCTGGACTCCCTAGCTCTCCGTCCCCTCAAAGTTCTGGGGGCGTGTTACTAGTCAACAGCACGAAAACTGTGGATCGTACAACACAAAGTGCCTCCGTTTTAAATGGGAGTGAGACTGGCCGTGCAGGCTCAGTGGTTCACTGTGACGTTAAAGTCTTAGCTGGTCTGATTTCCCTCAAGTTCATCAAAGGCGGCGGGACACTGATTCAGACCCTGAATTTAGTGCATTTAGAAGATATCCTGCCGTAAACAATGGAGGTGTCAACTATGAGAAATATAAGTAAACAAATAACACTGAGATTTCCAGGACTTTGGTGGTTTGACGTGCACAATTTCGAATCCTAATGACATTAAAATCGGAACTGCAAATATCATCCACGACGACAGAATTAAGCGCCCTGAGAACGGCTTCCTTCCACATGCTGAGTTGAACTTAACTAATAATCACTACAGATGATCGATGCTCTTTTTTTTTTAACAGGTTCAAGAAGGTGAGACTGAAGAAACAACGTGGCCACATGCTGGCGTCTTACCCCGATAAAGGAGATGATCCCGGTCGACCTGCCTGGAGGAGGCCTGGGGACATAAACGCGGACGTCAGCGCTGATCGGCTGGAGGAGCCTCAAAATAAGAAGAAGAAGAAGAAGAAGGAAAAACAGTCTGCCTGGACTTACTTATCAAACGTGCGTTTTCCCAGCAGACCGAGCAGCTTGGCGGTCTTGGCGGGTTCGGGTTTGGGCTCGGCGGGGGCAGGATCCACGGCGGGCGTCGGAGTGACCGCAGGCTCCGGGGCGGTCTTGGCTTCGGCCGGAGTGGGTTCGGTGCCCGGAGCTGAAATCAAAGCTTTTATCTGGACATTTAAGACACCAGACAAGGAAGAAAAAAAATCGACACCAGTCAGTTCATAGCCAGAGCTGAGACGCTGTCATGAAATATTAAAACCAAACTTAAAACAACTCGGCCACTCGCTTATTTATCAGGTTCACATAAAAGAACACTGTTACGCTGTAATACAAGAGCCCCGCAAATGACGCTTGTCGATATGAAAATTATAAATGATTCCATCTCATTTGTATGAATCAGGGTTGACAAAATGTACCGTTCAATAGCCGCATAAATCACAGCCTCCATCAACCAACGTCTCTCTCCAACAGATTTATTCAAAACTGGACATTATAACCCTCATGAGAGGAGGATTTATTGCAGGGCCGCCGTGCTGTAACGCATCAGTGGGACCAAAGCCGACCTCATAAACTGGCGAATGGGTTTAAGTGCAACAGGTTCATGTTTGGTTGCGGCAAAAAAAAAAAAAAATCTCCCCATAAGGAAACCATGAAGAATGTGAATGTCTTTACTTCCATTGTTTCTAATATCAAACTACGAGTGACCTAACTTCCATCTAACCCTGACTCCTTCCCTCCCACTCACCCATTCCGGCTGGTCCGGCGGCGGGTTGGGCATCACCTCCTCCACGGCAGGCTGAGCACACACACACACACACAGCGACAGACACAGTCAGCTCGCGGCTTCGTTGTCAGGACAGGCAAGAAAAACGCAGGGAAACCCTGCGCACGCCGTCGGCCAACGTCGCCGCCTGTGACGAATCTGCAGGCCGTTTCACTACCTCTCTACTGGATTAATAGCGAGAAAGGCCCGAGAGACTCCCCCAGACATGCGTCGCCCTCATTCCCAAAACCTAACGATGATCGGTGTCAGCGTATGGACACGACGACAAAGACCGCCACTCAGGCGACACACTACAGGGGCCAAAACCTGCTCCTGCACTGCGGTCGTTTCTGACAATCAACGTGCAAATTAATCGACTCATTTCCGCGGGCGAGTGAGCGGGGCCGCTCACCTCTGCTGTCCAGTCGGGAGGGGGGAACCCCGGGTAGGCGAAGGGAGGCACGCAGCCCGGAGGAGGGACCGGGGGCACTGCAGGAATGGGCACGGGCCCGTAGACCGCCGGGTCTGGGGGAGGAATACCAACGGCAGGCGGCGGCGGCGGGGGGAGGCCAGGGGGCGGTACAGGTACAGGTACAGGCGGGACAGGACCAGGCTCGGGGCCCCACGGACCAGGGGGTGCGTCTGGACCCCATCCAGGAGGTCCCCAGCCCGGATGGGGAGGCATGTCCGGCCCCCAGTTGTCACGGGGACCTCGCCAGTCATCGGGATGAGGTCTCCAGTCACCGGGGTGCGGAGGCCTCCATCCTTCTGGTGGCGGAACCCAGTCATCAGGAGGTATCCAGTCATCTGGATGAGGACCCCATCCGGGTGGCGGCGGACCTCTTGGTCCCCACGTAGGGGATGGGGGGCCTCTCGGACCCCATCCTCCAGGTGGAGGTGGGCCCCATCCGCCTGGCGGCAGGGGCCCCCATCCACCGGGCGGCGGGGGGCCCCAACCTTCGGGGGGCGGCGGCCCCCATGCGTCGGGCGGCGGAGGCCATCCACCGGGCGGTGGGGGGCCCCAGCCTCCCGGCGGTGGGGGGCCCCAGCCTGGCGGTGGACCCATGTCGAACGGAGGTCCGTCTTCTCCCGGCGGCCCCGCGTGAGGTCGGCCCCTCGTCGGCCCCTTCCCTCGCCCCATGTTTCCCCCCGCAGCGACGCTGAATCCGCTCGGACGCGGAGCGAGCTGGCTAAGCTAGCGGGCGACTGGACGGGCACGGCTCGCGTCCGCCCGCGTCAAACTCATCGATGTACCGCTCCGTTCGTCTTGTGACTGTATGACTGCTTCGCAAATATCCCGGCGAACAGCTTGACGTTGGGTAGTTTCCCCGCTGGAGTCCAACCACTCGGCGGGTCAGCCAGGCTAAAGCTGAGCCATTAACCGTAGCCGGACCGCTTCAGGCTCGTTGAAGGAAGTCGTCGGAACTCGCCGAGGCGCTCACGAGCTCCACCCAGCGGGCGGGAGTGGAACTGCAGCAATCTTAACCCAATCAAGTCCCTGTCTGAAAAAATTGAAACTTGATGATTTCCTTTGTTGTACACTTTTTCTGCTCGGTAAGAGTTTGTGCATTTTCTTTTCGAGAGCTTATTATGCAAAGCACAAACAAAAATTTAGAGTAGGCACCCTCCCTCCCGCACCTGCGCGTCTCTGTATGCTATTTTCTGTCATTTTAAGGATAAAATGATGATAAAATATCTTAAGACGAATAGGCCAGTATGTGGCATTTAAAGACCAAGAGATTTAGAAATAAAAACTGAGAAAACGCGCACAAAGGACATGAAAAACTAAATTATTCACGTTAAAATCCAATAGCGAGAAAGGGCGCAGTCCCGCTTCGTTCCTCTTAGTGTCGCTGTTGAGTTTTGCACATGCGCAGTAGCTACCAAGCAGGGCATGCGTATCGGGGAGCGGCAGGGGGAAATATCACTTTTAGTTTACGTCTAACTTCATTTAAACGCGTGATAAATGCTAAGAAATTGATATACCAATACTCCGGTACAAGGTGAGATAGTACAACTCAATGTTTATCAGCTTTTAAGCCACAACGAAGGCCAAAATGTGACCTGCAACGGAACGGCCAAGTCTTGTTTTTAGCCTAGCCGACTGCCAGAAGTGGATTTTGCGATGTCGTAACGCAGATTGTAAAACGGCGAATACTGCTGAAAAAAAAAACAGAAATCGACAAAGACTCTAGTCTCCCGCATCTAGGAGATAATAATGTAGCATCTCCATAAATTAATAAAAATCTTAAATAGGAATATAAATAAATAACTGTTATGGGTTGGCAGTTTATCTCAGCCGCGTTCCCATTTCTCGCTCTCTTCCGCCCCCTGGTGGAGGTCAAAACTGCAGCACCTCGTTTTGTTAACCAAACCAGAAATTCGATAGTATTTCTAACATCCATCGTATCGGAATCCAGTTTAGATACGTATAAACTTTTTTTTTTTTTGGAGGTGGGGCGTAACTTCAAAATTTCTATCAGATTTAAGAGTAAAAGACATTACATAACAGCATGAATCCCTGTTATTCAATAATGAGAAACACCAATCATTTATTAGTCCTGATTTTACTCAACATTTTCAATCATTTGTAATTTTTTACAAATCAATGTACAAATTAACAATGTGACGGCTTTGTAACATAAAGACATTAGCTTGCCCAAACCATCAGTTTTTCTGTGTCAGTGCTTCCAGTTTTTGAAAAAGTCCACAAGTTCTTCACTACCTAAATATCTTTTTTATTTTAGAGCTACACAACTGTAGGATAATATTTTCAGAGTTGAAGGGATTCTTGGGAAGACAGCAACATGTTATATTTCATTTAATATCACTCTAAGATCAAAGGCTTGCTACGGGACTCAAACAGAGGAAAAATAATTCGTGCTAACATGTTAAGCCAAATTACCGGCAGGGGTCATTAAAAAGGTGTAAATTTAATGCATATCTCCACAATAATAGCGCATTGTTATAAGCCATAAACTTCATCATCTCCATAAAATCGAACAAACCTGTGATTTTGACTGTGGCACACTTAAGGGAGGATTTGCAGAATTAAAGGTACATTTAAAGGGGTAAATCGTTGGTGTTGGAAGTGCGTGAAATCAGAGGCGGCCTGCAGCATTGCAGAAAAAGCTTTTATTTAGTTTGCTCTGAAGTCGCTCGACTCCAACAAAGAAATCAGAAAGACCATTATAGAACATTAATAATATGAATATAGGATCTCTCAAAATTACAGCAAACAGGGAGCAGGGATATCAGATATCCCTCCACTCCCGCAGAGCGTCGAAATTTCGACAACAGAACTCTTCCAAGCGTCCTTGTTAAAGACAGACAGGAGCGGGCGACGCTCTTTGCTTAGCAAATGATGCAACGGTGAGCCGATAAAACGATTGATCAGTTATTGCAGTGATACTTCAGAGGCTGATGTACAGATGCTCTGCCGAGGAGTCGTTCCAAACGCAACATCCGTTTCTTCAGATGCATAGAAACATCTAACTGTTCGGAACTCAATGAAGAAAGGATAAAAAAAAAAAAAAAAAAGACTTGTGAGTGAATCTGGAATCAGAGGAAGATTTCTCATATCTAAGTCAACAATTCCTTTGCTCTCAAATGAAGGCAACCTCCGTCTTAAAAACAAATCAAGGCAGAGCGTGATGAAATTACAACAGATATTTAGAGGAGTAACAGTTTATAAGTATAAAAAAAAAAAAAAATGGAGAGGTGGGACTAAAAGTCTCCAGATTACCAATCCCTTTTTCTGCTTATTTTTTTTTGTCTCAGGAGGAAAAAAAAATGCAGCAGGAAACAAAAACTTGAACTTTTTTTTTAAGTGAAAGAGCAAACTAACTTCCTCTGAAGGAGATCCTTCACAAACGCCACCGAGACCACCGACGATCCAACGACCAGAGCCGAGGCGGTTCGGAGCGGAGCGACGGCATCGGGAGATCATCTGATCTTAAAAAAAATAGATATATATATATATATGTATATGGCAAAGTCTGAATTCGGGGTTTTAAAATTCAAGTCGAAGCGTCTGGATGAGGAAAACGATTGTCGGTGTCATATTAATTTTGTTGTTGCAGGTTGTTTTGTTTTGTTTTTTTGAATTGTTGCGCACCAGGTTTGAGCTGATTTTCTGGAGTGGTTTTAAAGTCGTTATCGACTGGGTTTGTTTACACCGGTTTCAGACAGTCAGGCCCGGTTTGAACTGGTTGTGCACTCGTCCTGGTGTTGTGAGACTGGTTCCACGCTGGGTTTACACTAGTTAAGACAAGATTTTAAACTAGTTTCAGCCTGGTTTCATATCAAATCATGCCGTCTTTGGTTCTCGGACTGGGGTTCCGGCTGATGAAGGACCCGACTCCAACGCCAAACTGGTCTCAAACTGGTATCAGATTTTTATGTAGGGGAAAAAAAACCAAACAAACAAAAACTTAAAAACAGGAGGGAAGGAAAAGACACAGGAAATGGAAAAGCAAGTGCAGCTGTGTTTGGGATGGTGGCTTTCGGGTTTGGGAGGAGGTCCTCTGATCGTCTCTCGTTGGCCCTGGCGTTTTCAGGTGGTGTTGGGTGGTCGTGATGTTGGGGGAGGGGGCGTGGGTTCGGGGGGGCGGAGCTGACGCGAGGCCTCAATTGTCCTCTTGCTCTTCCCTCGCGGGGAGATTTTCGTTTTTTTTTCTCTTCTTCTTCTTCTCTCGTCCGGCTCAGTCGTAGGGGCTGAAGTCCCTCTCCAGGTTCTCGGACTCGTCGTCGTCGGAGAAAAAGTCGTCCTCGTCGATGTCGTCCTCGTCGTAGTCCTCGTGCCACTCGGGGACGTACTCCTCGTCGTACTCGTCGTCCTCGTCCTCCGCCTCCTCGCCGCCCTCGCCGGCGCAGTTGTTGTTGTCCGAGTCTCCGGAGTCCGACGCTCGGTCCGCCTTTGACCTGAAGACCAGGGGGGGAAAAAAAAAACGAGGGTCAGGTCTGGAGCCGGACCTGGTTTTTTACGGGTGGGAGACCTGAGCGGTGATCTGGTGTCGCACTCACACTTTGTTGGCGTTAGTTTGGTTGGACTGGTCGGAGGCCTGAGTGGACTCTGGTTCCTGGCCGCTTTTCGACTGATAGCCCACCCTGAAGTCCTGGACAGAGATAGACCGTCACCACATTGGCCGACAAGTCGGGGCTGCGTTTAACCAGCTAATTCAGACCAAAGGGATTAGATACGATGAGAAATGTTCAGTTCATTCACGATCAGAAAACAGCAGGTGGGGCTAAATGCTGATTAATTGGAGCCCGCAGGAACGCTTGTTTGTGGTCGTTTGTAAAGTCTTGCACCAGTAACTCATATGGAATTTACGGGATTAAACACTAAATTCAGACTGGATGTAATCTGACTGGTGGTCGACTGTTCTGACAACATATCTGACTGGAAGTTCATGCCAGACTACATTATTTTATTTTTGAATCTATAAATTTTGAATTTATAACTGCTTTTTTTTTTTTTTTTAAAGCTGCTTTCTGGCAGGTCTTTAAACTTCAGCCATGTATTATATACTTTTTTTTTAGACTAGTACAAGACTGTGTATAAAATAATTTACAGAGCACGACGCATCTGTCGGGCCACAAACACATCAGACTCCTCCCACCCTGGTCAGTACCCTTTCACTGTGCCGCCTGTCGGGGGCGCGGCAGGTCTTTGCAAACTTCTACTTACAGATTCCAGAAATGTTTTTATCCCAAGAACTCTAAAGAACTCTGCTTATTATCCAAAATTCACACTTATGAATATACCGGTATGTGAAATGGGCCACAGCCACTGATAGACTCTGGATATGAGCAACACTCGTCATTCCCCCTGGTTCTAACACTACTGTTTTTATCGACTCTTTCTATACTTCCTTTTTTTTTATTAATTATTATTATAATAGTCTTTCATTCGCCTGGTTAAATATGACTATGTACGAACCAGTGGAGACAACTTTGTTGACTAATAAGGACACCGATACCGGTTCTACCCCCACTGCCCACCGGTCACCTGGGTGGAGTGCTGCAGGATGGCCAGCAGGCGCTCCTGGATGCGTCGGATCAGCTCCATTCCGGTGTTGAGGTGCTCCGATTTGAGCAGGCGGACGCATGAGGCCAGGTCGGTGCACTGGAGCAGCGTCTCCTCTGAAACACCAGCGAACGCGTCAGCTCAGAAGGGCACAATCGATAGGTCGCGAAAAAAAAGAAAAGAAACGACCCAGAGGTGCACGACGGGCCTCACCCAGCAGGATCTGCAGGGCGTTGGTGTGCAGGTCCAGAGCCTCCGTCTGCTGCTCCATCACGTCCATCTTCTCCGTCTCCTGGTTGTAATAGCTATACACGCAGGAGTAGGCGAGCACCTGCAGGCGGGAGTCAGGGAGTCGTTAGGACAACTAGGCCTTCCCAGAGAAGAGCAACGATTTTTCGGGCGATGATGATGGTGACGTTACCTTGCGAGCCTGAGCGAGCACCTTGCAGGCGTCGATGGCGAAGGTCAAAGACTTCATCTGCAGGGCTTCGTTGATTGACGAAACTTTGTTCTCCAGGTTGATGGCAAAGTCCTGCAACACGACGCAGACTGATTTGGACTCACAGAGACCCGTGAAAAGGGTTCACATGATGGATTTACATGTACACCAATCAGCCATAACATTATGACCACCTGTCTATTCTGTAGGCCCCCTTTTACCAGCAAAACAGTCCTGACCCGTCGAGGTCTGGACTCCATTTGTCCACTGTGGTATCGGGTACCAAGATGTCAGCAGGCCATAAAGTTATGGGTGACTGGTGTGCATCAGAACTGTAATTAAAAGTGGACAGATACTGCAGCCCCACTGGGACTGGTGTCTGTACCTTGGCCTGGTGGTGGAAGGTGCATCTCTCATTGTAATCCTGGAACTTCTTCTCCTGACGTGCTGCTTTACTCACCTGCAAGAAAAAAATACCAAGAAACCTCAGAGTGAACTTCTGACCCTCTTTTAGGGGCCTCACCCTCTAGGTTCGGGAACCTCCAGACTGAAGTTGCTGACTGTACCTAACACATTTATGCTGCTACATGACTTCACTGGTGTCAGTAACCGTTACAACTGTAAGAAAAGATGAGCTGGGTGTGGTGATGCGACTGTGAGTGAACCGACCATTGCAGAGCAGTTGTAGTAATCTCTGTGAGTTGGCTTCCAGGGCTTCAGGCAGCGCCAGCAGAAACCATGGTTACACTTGGCACACGTCATACTGAGGACAGACAGAAGGCACGGTTATCATCCAGGTTCGCGTCGGCGCGAGCGGCCGCTGCCGTGACTCTACGTACTGCAGGCAGCCTTCGTTCTTCTCGATCTGAGCCTGGCAGCTCGGGCAGCGCTTGGAGATCAGCTTGGCGAGGTGTTTGCTCTGAGCCTCCATGCTCATCCCTTCGTAATAGCCGCCATCGTCCATCCACTGAGACATGTGGCTGCAGCTGGCTGGGTAGTGAGCCTAGGGAGGGCGGGTGGGCTCGTTTATGTTTTGAGTTTCACAAAGAAATTCATTCCATCATGTTTCAGGATTAAAAAGCAAAACAATGACAAACAGGAGACATCGTGGCCGAGGTAGATTTCATGTCGCCCTGTCATCTGCGCGCATGTGTGGTGACCTCTGACCTCGGGGAAGTTGCAGCTGAAGCAGGAGGACCAGCAGCACTTGGAGCAGGTTCCCATGCTCCCCATGTTCTCTTTGCACAGGATCTGGTCGCAGCCTTGAGGGTTGGTGCACCACGTCAGGTTGGAGCAGCACTCCACGTAGCCCCGGAGCAACGCGTTCTCATACTGAGGGGGAGGAAGAGCATGATGTCAGTTGTGGTGACGACGACAATCCACCTAACACTGTTCATCATCCCCATACTGGTCGTGCGATTCTTTCATTCATTTGATAAGAGTCACCAGCCACTTTATTAGGTACACCTGCTCAACTTGGTAAATATTTAGGCATGAAGGCGCGGTCGAGGCGATCTGCTGGGGGTCAAACCGAGCATCAGATTGAGGAGGAAAGCTGATTTCTTTGAAGGTGGCATGGTTGTTGGTGGTTGAGTGTGTCAGCAGCTGCTGATCGACACAAACGTCTGTATGGGTTTACAGAGGAGGGTCCGGAAAAGAGAAGATAATCAGTGATGTTAAGTTCTCTGGGAGAAGATGCCTAGTTGATGCCAGAGGTCAGAGGAGAACGGCCAGATGAGCTGAGAGAAAGACAATCACCTGTTACAACCAAGGTATGCAGAAGAGCATCTCTGAACCCACGACATGTTGAACCTTGATGCAGCTGGACTAAAGCAGCAGAGGACCAAACCAGGTGCCAGCTAAGAACAAGAAACTAAGGGCACAGTTTGCACAAGTTCACCTAAACTGAAGATACAAGACTGGAAAAAAACAAACAAAAACAAACATTGCCTGGTCTGATGAGTCTCGATTTGTGTTGCGACGTGCAGATGATCAGGTCAGAATTTGGCGTGAACACCCTGAACGCGCGGATCTGTCCTGCCTTGTATCAACGGTTCAGGCCCCTCAGTGCCAGCGGAGCATCGTTAAAACGCCACAGTCTACCTGAGGACTGATGCTGACCATGTAAAATCCCTTTATGAGCACAGTGTGCCCAGCCTCTGATTGCCACTTCCAGCAGGATAACGCAAAGAGTCGACCGCGCTCGAACGGCCGTCAGAGTCACCACATCTCAATCCCGTGGAGCACCTTTGGGATGTGGCTGAACGGGAGATTCACATCACGGATCTGCAGCCGACAAATCTGCAGCAACCGGGAGCTATCATGTCCGCATGGACCGATAAATCCGAGCAAGGTTTCCAGCACCTTGTTGAATCTATGCCAAAAAAGAATGAAGGCAGTTCTGAAGACAGAACACAGTGCAACCCAGTACTAGCAAGGGGTACCTAAGAAAGTGGCCAGTCAGTGCACATTAAAAAGGATTTTTAAAAACACAACAAAACTACCAAGACGTGAGACTGAAGCAGGACACCGGCAGTCCCGGCAGGCGTTACCTTGGCGATGGTGTCCTTGTCGGTGAGGATGTTGAGGAAGAACTGTGAGGTCGGCTGAGCCTGACAATCCGTTATCGGACAGTTGCAGTTCATCACCAGGTTCTGCTCGATCCTGGTGGTCAGGTACTCCTGCCAGCACGACTGCAGCGCAAACACAAAGTCAAGCACAAGCACAAGCACAAGCATTCCCTGCGTCCCTGCTAAACACCCATTTGCCGTGGAGAGAGACTGACCCTGCAGCAGTAGTGCATGCAGCTCAGGGAGGGGACCGGGTCCATGCTAGCGCTGCGGGGGCCCAGGCACACTGGGCAGGTAGAGGCGGGGCTTGGCGGGGGCTGAGGGTTCCGGGACTTGAGCCCGGCGGTCATGATGAGGGTGTCCGGGTCGTCGGTGTAACGCTGCACCAGCAGGTCCACGTTCCACTTGCAGTGAATCAGCAGGTGCTCGGCGCAGTCCAGGTCCAGGCTCAGGGTGTCTGACACCTGAGGGGGACACAGAGGGGCAAGTTCACCTGTCTGTGATTAAAAACATGATGTTCACCTGTCCGCTAAAAGACCGAACGTACGTCCTCCGTCAGACACTTGATTCAAAATCTTTACTGGCCTGCTGGACAGTCCTCTGCATCAGCTGGCGGACTTCCTCCTGCGTCATCGTCCGGCCCATCGAAAACAGAATGGCATCCAGGACGCCGTCCTCAAACTGCCGTGGTGCCGGCACCAGACTGGAACACACAGAGACCAGCCGTGAGCTTAAATTCCAGTAGAGCTATTTTACTTAATTTTTGGGAAAAAACAACAACAAAAAAAACAGAATCTACTAAAATTCATGGTTATCTTTATCCCATTTTAAACAATCAAACTGAAAATGAAGCGATGGACAACAGTGCGGCTGCCCTTTCAACAAAACTTTAGGAGGAACAAGATGATGATGATGTTGATGATGAAGAAAGCTGCCAAGGCACAGTTATTTCATGGATTAATGAAAGACAAACTTTAGGTTACATGCGACCACAGATATCAGAGGGGCAAAAGACGTCTTACAATCAGCATCTATTCAAAATGACCCCCTTCTCTCTCTTCGACGGGTTTTCTGGTGAGACCAAATAACTGAGAACCAGCGTTACACAAGTACCCTGAAGCTCTCCTCCACAGCATTCGTTTGGCTGCTCACAACGGGATATGGAGACTCCTGTGATGCCTAACGAGCTTCTCTCGAGCAACCATCAGCCCCCAACAGGAAGAAGATGAGCTTCTCCCCTTCAGGGTCCCTGAAGGTCACCAGGTCAGAGGACTCACCTGATGTCGGCTCTGCTGTCAACGCAGTCCTTCCTTATCTCGGCCCGGCTGAAGGAGAACTGGGCCTGGCCTTTCTGCGGCGTTGAGGGGTCCTCTGGCAGGAACTCCACAATGTGCGGGTTGTCCTCGTTGCGACGGACGCAGCCTTTGCTGATGACGTGCATGATGCAGGACAGCACGTCGCTCGTGCTGCAGCTGAAGCGACCCGTGCCCGGAGAGCGCGACGCCTCCTGTTTCTGACACGAGTCCAGAACCTGCAGGAGACCGACGACAGTAGACTGAAGTCAAGCGCCACACCTTCCCCATCCAACAGTCAAGACGACAAAAATATTAGCTCATAAAAACGTTGTTCCTTTGACAGCAGCGGCAGGAGCGTGACCTCTGACCTTGAAGACCAGGTTGTCAATGTGCATCTCCTTCTCCTGCTTCATGATGTGTACAATCAGGCAGTAGATGTAGTTCCTCTTGCGCTCCAGCGTGCCGGCGGCATCCTCATCCACGTTCAGGTACGTCTGCCTGGGCAGCAGCTGGACGGACGCCGGGACGCCCTCCAGGCTGCGAGACGCCACCTCCTGGTTCAGCCGCAGAACGCCTGGATGCACGCGGGAGATTCGGTGAGGGCGGGTGGCGAGGGGGGGGGGCGAAGGACAGCTGTCGTGTATGCATGCATGTTTGGGTGCGTCACCGACCCTGGCTGGGTTGATCCGGATGGCTGCAGGTCAGTGGCCCTCCCTCAGCGATGAGCGGCTGCAGAGCGTGCTGCAGGACGGCGGTAGACAGGCCGCTCGCCTGGAGCAGAGCGTCCACGCTCACCTCCTGCAGACAGAGCGGCAGGGTGGGCCGCCGCATGCAGGTTTACGACGCGCTCACGTGACCCCATGTGTCCGTCTCGATTATGACACATGTCCAGGGACTGAGTGTGTGCGTGTGCGTGTGTGTGTGTGAAGTGATACCTCCTGG
>CAAKHG010030628.1:0-49862 GCA_901007715.1 Dactylopterus volitans | reverse complement strand
AAGTTAGGTCCAGGCTGCATGGGCTGTTTTTTGTGCGTTCCTGTGCTGGCAGTCCAGGCGCTCTGCTTTAGTCGGCGCATCGCTCGCTATCCACTCTCGCTTGGTGTGTCAGTGTGTGTGTGTGTGTGTGTGTGTGTGTGTCCGCCGCACTCTGAAAAGCAACCCTATCAAGGTGTTGGCAGTACCTGTCCTTGCTGAGGCTGCGTGATGATGATCTGACCGGGCTGGATGGTTGTGGCTGCTTGTGCACCGGGTTGCTGAGCCTGCTGAGCGCCCTGCACCTGTACAGCTCCGGGCTGCTGCGCCAAGGTGAAGTAGTACTGCACTGGCTCGGCTGGAGCTACTGACTGACGCATCTCCTCCTGAAGAAGACACATACACACACACACACACAAACACGTCGAAGGAGGCCTATCAGTCCATTACATCTCCATCAATTATTTTTGCAGGTGTAACGGTAGAGGGCAGGTCTGATAAATAACTGATGGGCTGCTGTTGCTGCTGGGGAAGAGTAATGTAATCTGGACCAAAGATCCATTACGAGCATCAAACTGGTCAATAGCGCAGGCTGCAGGCTGTGTTAACTCAACCTGAACAATTTACACAGAAAGCTGCACCAAAAAATGTGAGACAATAATGCATTATGGGCTTAAAAAGCTACTACTGTGACAGTTATTGATGCCCCTTTCCACAATTAGCCACAGGAAAACAGTATCAGAGCTTGTCAGGATTCAGTCTCAACAACAGGAAAGTCGGACGCTTGCTGGCAGCGGGGGCTTAAATGCAGGTCTGGCAATTATCACAAATGAATTGATCAGTGCGCTCTGACCTGTGTCATTCAGCTCTATATCAGACGAAAGAGCAGGACTTCATCTTGCTGAGGTTTCTCCGTCACCAGAAGCGTAAACACCCCTCTCCCAGCTCCATGACAACACAGCTGAGAGTGTAGGATGTTTACATGCCTGGAGACAGCCTTCTTGACCTTTTTTTTTTTTTTTTTTTTAATATCTCACTCCTCCATCTGTACCCTAATTTTTAAATCAGAGCATCAATCTCCTGCTTGAGCATGGCCATGTTTCTCGATGAGGACATTCTTTTCTGTTGCTAACGGTACGAGCTAATGTCATCACTGGGGTTACCGCTCGCTGTCAGAAGCAATAAGATGCTGCAAACATCCGACTGAAAGCCCTTGCTGTCCAAACTCCAGCTTCCAGTCAAGGATGTTTACAGCACCTCCAGGTTGCCAAAACATGAGAAAGCACCTTTGAGGGAGACCCAAAATGACCAACCTCGACCACTAACATAAACACGTTAGCGTTTCTGTTTTTCAGAAAACCTACCTGTCGTTTAGGGGGCTTCAGGTCGTCTCGGGGCACAATGTCGATTAGGAAGTCAAACTGGTCAAACTTTGTTATTGCCATGGCAATGTCGTTCCTCTGTTAACATAAAAAAAACACGGAGTGTCAAGGTTACAGTCTAATTATGGTAATTCAATATAAGTGGCTATATTTAACCACACCTCAAAGTAAACTCTTCTAAAACAGCTGCATGAAAGGAAACCGTGGAGCTGAATTTCCCAGTAGCAGCGTGGCAGGTATTTCTGATAACTCAGCTCAAATGAAGGAGCGGGAAAAATTTGTCAGCCTTAAAAATAAAGTGGATAAGGGATTCATAGTTACATGATTCTGACCAAAATTCCATGCCACCTTTTAAGTGGGATGATTTCTTGGTCAAGTGAATGTTCAGGAACCTTCTGTTGATTCATTATCACTTAAGGCAAACGCATTGATAAAAAAAAAAAAACAACCACCCCTGTGTCACAGTGAGAAACCGAGCAGTGTGCAATGGGTGGAACTGAACAAGAATGATGTTTTCCTGCCTTCATGAGCGGAGGCTCTGCTGCTATACCCCTTCATATATCCACAGCAGTGCGCTGTCTCTGTGGAATTTTCCACAGGATATTGGCTGTCAGGACCCCCCATTGTGGCCCTCCCTTCACCAGAGGCTATTTATAGCAGCCTTGATTAATATCTGGTAACAACAGGTCACATCTACACTCTTTCTATTGATGAGCGTTGCCATGGTGACCCCGGCTGGCGTGCCCTCACCACAACAGGGCTTACACGGTTGCAAACATGTAGAAACAGAGGGCACTGTTTTCCACCGCGCAGAGGCAGGGAAACCTGCTGAAGCGTCACATGTACCTAATGTGTTCTCTGTGGTGTAAAATGAAATTAATATGCACACCTTTGCTGTTTCTATCTATAAATGTCAGGCAGATATCACCTGACATACAGTCTAAAAAACAAAACCAAAAAAAAAACTTGGGCAGAGATCAGCCAAGACAACAGCAAAGTGAACACACTTCCAAAGTAGGTCTTCAGTCTAAGACTCCTCCAACTGCGATGAAAGCGATTACACTGTCTTTTTTTCTGGCTCTTTTTCTACCTGCGTTGGCTCACACACACATATGCATGGGCTGCTAATCTCTCAGAGGTATGTGAATGGATAAAGTGGACTTAAGGGCTTTCATGTTCTGCTCCACAGTTTTCCCTTCTTAACATCCAGGTGAGACTCCCTCTAATCTGATTTCCCAACTGCCCTCATCCGTACTCTTGTGTTCCCGCTTTCCCCCACTCCCCACCCCCTCTAACATCATTCCCAGAGTCCATCTTATTCAACTTTGGGACAACAGAGCAGGCAAAATGGTACCGGAGGGAAAAGTGGGTCACTGGCGCCCGTCTGGCTTTGCTTTCAAAGTCAATGGAGGGAGAAAGAGCTAAACAGTGGGATAGTCCTCAAGGGGATGCTGGTATGGGGCCTCTACTTCTCTACTTGTATGCACACACACAGTCACAGGCACTTGTGAATGTAAAATCAACAAACCCAAAAGACACTCTAACGAGACGGTTGAAAAGAAGAAAAAAAATGCGGTGGTAGAATACAGTTAAGAAGCGGGACAGAGGTTAATAGGTGAATGTGACAACTGCACCGATTGTGCAAGGAGAGAACAAGCGGTTTAAACTTGGCTGGCCGGTTGGTTTCTTCCGCAGATTTGCGACCCAATATGGAAGAGCAGGTGAGGGAGGGTGCGACTGACCTGTAGCGTGCGTCTCTTGTTGTCCTCGGTGTGGATCCACGCTCTCAGGGTGAGCTCTGTGATGAATATCTGAGCTGCCTTGGCAAACAGGACCGGAGCCTCCGCGCTGATCATCTGCACCGTCGGGATGGAGTTACACTTTTGGTTAAATATATGCAGCCGCACTAAAATGTCCATTAAAGCCCAAAACACCACTCAAACAGAGCAGTTTTGCTGATTGGGAGAATCATTAATTCTTAACATATCAAACCTTTGATTTTTTTACAAACAAGCTGGGCAACTGGTGGCTCAATGCATGGCTTGAAACTTAACTTCTTCATATAGAGTAGAATTGAACTCTCGGACCGAACCCCTGATAAATGTGAATCATGCACACATGCATTGAAGGCTGCTGCAGCCAGAAGGGTCTTGTCTTTCCGATATGTTGTTGATCTCCTGATCCCTTTACCACTCTAAGCTGCTGCTTAACTAAGGGGATAGCACTCTTGACACGACATGTTCAAGCCATGAACAGCCCAGGCTGATAATCTGGTGTAACGAGGGGAAAAGAATCACTCCTCTGTTGCCTTAACTGTAGAGGTGAATGCGCTGCAACTCTCTTCTTAGCAAATCTGAAAGAATCATGACACTGACAATGAAAGTGTATTTTAAGTCATTTGTTGATTATAATCAGTCGGATGACATCAAATCATCACTTGTTGATTTCACCCTTTTGCTCAACATTAACCGCAACTTTCAGTTCTTCCAACACTTATCTGCTCTTGCATCGACAGCAATTCAAAATAACTGCGGTGCACTTGGGAGATCATGTAAGTGTGAAAGAATTTAGCCGCAATCTGCAATATGCTCATATGGTTTTGGTCATGTTTGTAGGTGGATTTATTTCTCAGCATCTTTGAAGGGCTCAGTGCGTAATTATTTTGGATGTGCACTCACCTTCACATCCTCATCCAGCTTCATGATTTTCTTGATTCGAGCCAGAGGCAACTCCTGCACACGGAAATCCTTCTGAAATGAACGGAGGGGTGTTCAGTTGGTGACAAAGACTAAAGCAGAGGAGTTTTCATGAGTCTTGGAAGACTACATTAAACATGTAAATCTAAAGTGATCATTTTGTTGCAATGTGGGTATCTTGTTCTTGCTTCACTGGGCTTACCACAGTCAGGTTCCTGATCTCCTCCATGACACGAGGCCAGAAGGACTGAAGTGTTTGCTGGGCATCGCTGCCACCAGCTCCAAATGCCTCTGCAGACATCCTCTACTCTGCTGCATGGAGGGATGACAGGGGACGAGAGAGGTAGAGGCAAAACGTTACATACAAGAAAAGAATAACAAAAGCATGAAATGTAAAGATTCGAGCATTCAAAACAAGGCCGGTCGGACACAAGACACCAGGATAGACACAGGACACCGTGTGTCCATGCCAGCCCTGCGCTGCCCACAGCTCTTCCGTGTGTCACAACCACATATTCTATCATAGCCTATAATTATAATACAGTGAAATCTAAAATAAGGCTCAAGCATGCTTCTATTCTTGTCCCTTTGGCATGTTGACATGCTCAAGTACCCACCACCAGACTGGCTGCACACTGCTTAATTATGAATGGCTCTACCACCCTCTGCACGTAGCTGCAGCTACTTTGCACACACAAGCGTGCTGCAGTATACGCAAGTCAAATATTCCTGGTGACCCCAGATGCTGAGGACAATGCTGAAGCCTCAGCCAACTGTCATAGAGAAACAACGTCCCGACAATTTTCAACGAATACTGGCAGACAAACACTTACAAGCTTCCCGAAACCCGTAAACTCAGAGAAACCTCCGAATAACGCGCACGTGCTTGTAGACATAAGAGCCAGCGCTTCTACACTGGGTCTGATGGTCTGAAAGAGGATCCAGCAGGTTACTATGGCATGCCAGGAATCTGCTAAGGGAATACTGGCCTGCCTGTCTGAGCACGCAGAGCTTGGAGTGTCTGGATCACACTCTTTCACTTTCCCTACCTCAGTGAAAAGATTCAGCAGGGGCGGACAAAACAAGACATGAATGTGTGAGGCTACTTAGGAGCGACTTGGGTGTGCTTTGCAAAGTGTGGGGCAGCGCCTCGTCCCGTTGGCATTAATGGTTCTCTAAGACAAAGTGCCAGAGGCTTTTACAGAGATAGGTAGGAGACAGGGCCCCAGTCAGACTGGCTATGTGGGTCAAACGAGACAGTCAGAGGGCGATATACAGAAAGACAGACAAGACAGTACAAAGAAAAAGAGTGTTAGGGGAAGGAGGGGGCTCTTATTCTCTCTCTCTCTCCAAACTCAGGGCCAACAAGCATGAATGGCTCCAGCTCTGGCCCAGCTGACAGGCCAATACTAAAATAAATAACAGTCTTTCCGAGCCATCCCGTGTGTCCACCTTTAGGTACTGCTACAGTGGGAACAGTTTTGACGTTGGGTCATAGCAGTCATAGCAGTTAAATGTAAATATTCTACACTGATAAATCACTCATTCAGAATGCAGGCCCTTTACCCGATTGATTATTGACAGCCTAGACCGCCTCTCTGGTGCTCGTGGAGGTTACTGAATAATACAGAGGAGACACCGCTGCATCCTGTTTTGGTTCAGTTTTTCAACAGAGAGTACCCTAAATCAATGAGACAGAAAGGCAGTGAGGGGGTAGCTTTATATAAATCAATCAGGCCGCTTGTAGCTATGCCATGACAGGCTAGTGATTGACCTTGACTATGGCTCCCCTCTTCTGTCTGACGCTTCAGTGTCCAGTTGCATTTCAAGGTTGATTGAAATCCCGCAGTCACTCGAACAATCCCAGCATTCCTCGTAGCAGGAATGGCTAGTGGGAGTTGTTTTTCTCCGATGGCCAGTGTGTGAACTTTGCTTCATTTGTTCTCCCATGGACACTCTTAGCTCAGCACCAGCACCAAAACCATTCCAATCGAGCGAGCAAAATATTAAAGAGCAATGAGTCATTTGTTTTTCCAGCTAAATAGCATTTTGCCAACCATATCGACATTTGATCTTGTGATAAGTTTAAACAAGACAGCCTTGTGTGTGTGTATGTCAATGTGTGTGTGTGCACGTGTGTGTGTGTGGACGCACGTGTGCTGTCTGCCAACATTTGCGGCTCTCCAAAACTTTAGCCCGTCAAAAAGCAATAATTGAGTAATTCACTAAGCAGCACTACAGACGACCAACGGGCATATTACCATGGTGACGACGCAGTAGCCCAGAGTAAACAGGGGTGAATAGGAGTCAAAATAGCAAATGATTTGATAAATGAGTAGATAAGTAATGCACACAGGCCGCCATGACCCGAGCTTCTCCTCGTGCACACACATTACCTCTACTGAACGCCATTTCCTTGATCCCCCCTAAAACACTTATTAAATGGCACATTCAAACTAACACCCTCTCTGCGACCCTGTGACCTCCAATATAAATACACAGCCACACTTACCACAGCAGCATGAACGCAAGCAATATGTGCAATGAGATGTGGCTGAGGTGTTTTAGTGGAGACAAGAACCAACAAATGTCGGAGAGGAGAAAGACGAAGCATCACACCCCAGTTACTAATTTGTTCATTTTCCCAGCACTGCCATATTTCCCAATGCTTGGTAGGAATGGAATGTGTGTGTGTGAGAGCCCATATCTCGCACACACAAGTGTTTATGTTTAACTTCGTGCAACACCCTCAATGGTTCGGGTGTAGTCAAACGATAACTCTGAGTGAGGTATCTGCACGGCGAAAAAAAACCAAACGTGAATAAAAGTTGCAAAAAAGGCCAAGATGTTGATGCAGACAACTATTGATTTTATCCTCACTGTATTTGCTCGGAATATTTCTCACGCCTATGGTGAGCGCTGCAAGTCACTGCGGATAAAATGTCTGCAATTATACTCCGAGACGCCCGTGAGAGCTCGTTCTTCTGGATAACACCATACATCATTCTGTGGTACAGTGAAATGGCCCTGTCAGGCCCATCTCTGCTGTGTTGTTCCGAGCTGCAACTGTACGCCATATCAGGGTACATTGTGTTGATCTGCAATGTGCATCTCTCCTCTCCTCTTCCCTGCGGTTCTGTTGTCCTTCATCGGGTCATCAGGACAGGGAGATGACGGTGTTGGGTTTCCTGCAAACTGTGCTTTCTCTGTTTGTCTTTGAGGGCAAATGTGATGTCTCTGCTTTGTTGACATTGTCCTGCACAGAAACTTGCTCTTCCTCCTTCTCGCGCTCCACATCTCTCTTCCTGTTTCTTCTCCGGTACTTCCCATCTCTCTCCCTCACTCTTTCTCTCACTCTCTCTCTCTCTTTCTCTCTGTCTCTCAGTCTGTCTGTCAGTCCCCGGTGTCTCTTCCTCTGTCTCACTTTCACCTGATCACGCTCTTCCAACTTCGCTGAGAAAGTCAATGCTTCTCTCGCTTGCAGCAGCTGAATCAGCACTAATGCTGCTCTATCGGCCGGGTCCTCTATCTTTCCTCTGTCGTTTCTCTGCCTCGCACACCCCGCCCCTCCCCGCCCGCTTGCTGGCACGTCACATCAAGTGGCCACTCACAGCAGCATCAGCAACTCGCTCCAACTCTGACATCACACCACTTTTCTTGAGCCTTCAATTCCTTTCCAAATAAACCTGATAGCGGTACAGACAGACAGGAAGACGGGCCGGAAAAAAACAAGATAGCATCACTTAGTCATATGCTAATTCATTTGCCCTTTAAGATAAGAAGATGAGCACTGAAAGGGTAAAGAGCAAAGTTTGAAGTCTCAGAACACTGTCTACGGAGCATGTAGCCGAGCAAATGGATAAATTGGTCTTTAGTTAAAGAGAAATGTTCTGCAGTTAATTGCCCCACTAATGACCTGACGGTTGGTGAATACCGAGCTTCATTTTGCTAAGTGTGGTTGATAGCTAATGAGGCAAGACAGTCCGGGACAACCTAGAGGCCCATTTGAGGCTGAATAGTGAACTTTTCCCTGGAGTCTTTGGGCATTACTTTGATGCCGTGGCGAAGACAAACAAACCTCGCTCTAGATCTTTCCCTGGAGCGGGACTGACGCTTTACATTGAGGCAGATGTGCTCAAAGAGGACCCTGCCCACAACAGAAATGACAGGCACACGGTCTGTCACGTTCGTGTGAAAATGGCCGACAAGTGTACAATATGGGAGATAATAAGAGTACTTTGTGTGAGTGCACATTTTGTGTAAATACATCTGTATCCCCACTACGGTGTCTGATTTTATTTGTGAATCGAAGACCGAAAAACAGTGAAACATAATTACACATGTATAAGGACTCATGGACTTTAATTGTTTTATCAAATGATATAAGACGGTGACAACAAAGGATGCAACAAAAGAGAGTGTTTCCTTCCCCTGTACTATGACCTTAAACTAACCTTCCAAATCGTGTCTATCCATGGTTACTTAAATGTAGTCATAGATTACTAACCTGTGCCACTATAAATAATGTTATGTACAGAGAGACATTTTGTATGTTATGGGATGCCTCACTGGCGTTCTCATCTCGAGACATCAATTTGCTCCTGTGTGTAATCGTGAGTGATGGGCAGGTTACGGGAAGGTCAACCATGTAAGGGTGAAGCCTACGAGGGCTTTCGCTTGCTTCTTGAAAGTACCTCTGTTTACACAACATTGCTATAAACCCGAATATATCATTGAACCACAAATACTCACTTTAATGTTTAACCTCTACTCTTATGATTTATTGTAACGAAATAGATGACACAAACACAGTCTAGCTAGCAAATGTCATACCAACAAACATGCCTTTTAAATGATGGGCCATAAATCACACGAGGTGTATTTATGATTTATTTCACTGTTCACCTCAACGAACCCAATCAAAAATGCCACACAGAAACAAACTGGCACAGTCGGAGCATGCGGGGTAAATGATCTACTCACACAAAACAAAAAAAACACCAAGTTCCCAGCCAGGAATTACAGATTAACTACTGGGACGCGCAGGACATTGCACGGAGTTGGGGCGAATGTTTTGTGATTAAAATAAGACCAGACAGGGTTACAATGACAGACACGCTCGCTGTGACCAGCAGTGCAACATCCCTTTAGCAGGTTGGACCGAACCGGTCGACCAAACAGCCCCTGCAAACTTTGCCCTTGGTTCTGCTTCAAGCCAACTCCAGGAAGTGCTAGTCACTGATCTCCCAAGGTCATTCAACAGAGGAGAGAGAGAAACCAGGGAGGGAGGAGGGAGAGAGAAATGAAAGAGAGAGAGGGGGAGGGAGAAGGGGAGAATTGAGAAGGACAGGTTTTTCAACTTTCACTGCAGCACTTAAGTGACCCCAGTGGTTCAGCTAGTAGTCTCTCTATGAAGCTTAATAAAAACATCATATATGGTGTACATACTAGCTCTGTTCCATTTCCCCTTCAAGTTTCGCTTCCTCTTTGAGCTCTCGTCTCCCTCTACATGTTTCCTCCTCATTGCTGACAGAGAGACTGCAGGAGCCAATCTCACATTCCTGTGACCTTCATCCAATGCTAGGGCCTAGTCTCTGGCGTCAATGTAGGCAGGGCTAAAGCTACCTGCATATTACACGCTGGTACACAGCTGACTCCCCTCCCCGGCTGCTCACACCGTCTTTGGTGACGGTGTACACGTGTAGAAAAGACAGACGGGGCAAGGGCAAAAGAGTGACCGCCGGGCGGCACTGGTCACCTTAGTGATAAGCTGAGAGGCCGAGCAATGTCTAAGTGGTTTGCATGTTTCGTTTACTTTTTCCTCCCCCGTGTGTCTATGGTACAGCATGGGGCACAAATGATATTCAAATCTCATGCAGACAGCAGTCAACCCTGGGATTTGGCAGCAAGGGCTTCAACTTAAGAGTTATTTTTAGTCTCCGTCGTTCTCGCACTCTCTCTCTCTCTTTCCCCAACGGGACTTTGTTTTGTCAAAGGCACCAATGGAAACTTTCAATTAGGGAGCAAGGGAGGAGAGAGAAAGGCAGGGAGAATAGGCACCCTCCAAAGATTCCATCAGAAGAGATCAGATCAAACTATTAGCCTCCTCTGCCCCTGATACTGACAGGCTGACAGCCTGCCCCATCTGGGCATCTGGCACTGTTGGGGCGGGGGCCTGAGGGGTCCTGAGGTCACTGCAACCAGCTGCACCTCCACCCCTGGGGACCCCTGACACTCCAACAGTGACAACAACGCTGGGATATATATCCTCTCAGAGTTCTCCATGTACAACAAATTTCAACATGGATGCCATTTTTGCTGCTAAGCTCTGCAGCTCTGTCTGGCACTAATGTGTAAACAAGGGCATTGGAGTGGGTGTGGGGGGGGGGTCCAGACATGCACACTAAGGTAATATGGCCAAAGGCCTACAGGACATCAGCACCACTAAGAAAGTGAAGAGCATTTAAGCTCAGGGTCAGGAAGCTTCGCCTCCATGCAGCCAATAACAGGGAAGTGGTGGGGGTCAGAGAAGTGAGGTGAGGTCAGACTGCTGACTTCACTCTGGATTATTACTTTGACAATAAAAAACACAACACACACACGCACACGCACACGCACACACACACTACAACCGTCGCTGCTTTCTTAAAAACCCAGTCCATTCCACGGAACCAACCAATGATGAGTTCCTGTGACAACTGCAGGACATGGATGAGAGACACACACAAAATGCAAAACTAACACTAATCTTCCAAGAGGAGTACTACAGGGCAGGAAAGGGAGGGGGGACCGGGGACGGCTGTAGAGGACAGACACTGTCTCATCACTGCAGTGTACGATGGAGTGAGAAACAACAGAAAGTGAACAGAGGTGAGCAAAATCTTTGCTAGAAAAACTCAAAAGCCCAGCCAACTTGAGAGATCGTCCCTCTCGGTGTGCGTGTGTGTGTTGTCAGCGGTCAGACTTACCCCTGTGCCCTTCATGGTGAATGGTCTGCCCTGTTGAAGCAGAGCAGAATAGAGGAAAACAGATAGCCCTGTTCAAGTCCCCTTGAGAGCAGCAGCTGCAGCAGGAAGAAGGGGCACAGAGGTTGACAGAAAAACTCTATCAAGCTCCTTCACTTCCTCCAGTCCCCTGATCGTATCAACAGACAAAAGCCACTCTAGCTCCACTGGATGGCTTTAAAAAGGCTCCCAGCCCGGACACACAGAGAGGAGCAAGCCCCCCCCCCTCCTTCTTCAACCCCTCCCCCTTTTCTCTCCCACTGCCCCGTCTCCTTCAGCAGCCCCCCCAACGTCCTCCTCTTGCTTAAACCTACAGCTCCGTCTCTGCTGTTCCTTTCCTGACTAAGTCCTCTCAAGCCGCTGACCTTCTCTTTTTCTTTTTGACTCTCTCTCTCGTGCCGCTGACCCCGGGCATTTGCCTTTGAGCTGACCCTTGACCCGGCGCAGGAAAAAAAAAAAAGGGTGGGTGGAGGGGGGGCAGAGGAAAGAAGAGAGAGGGCGAAGGGAAAGAGAAAGCCAGCACAGCAGCAGGCAACAGCAGGCAAACAGTACAGCGGCACTCCCGAGTCACAGACAAAAATCTCTAGCCTCCTTCCCCTTTAACATTCAAGAGTAATCAATCTAGCTTGCTACATGATACTCAAGCCCCGCCTCACACCCGGCTCCTACCTCACTCCCAACACTTGCAGCCAATGTGAACACCGGATCCTCCTCTGTCACTGGCTGCCGCGCACACCAGTCAGCGCAGACACATCCCACGCCCCTCCCCTTTCCTCTGCTCAACCCCCTTTTACCGACAGCCAACTTCCTGCTCTAAGTTACCTTGAGCTGCAGGATAGGGGTCAGGGAAAAGAAAAGAGGAAGAGAGTGTCGAGGAAAATAGGTGGAAAAGAGCAAATAAAGTTGTAGAAAGGTCTTCAGGGAGTGTGTGGTGGTGTGCTAGTGGTGGCTTGCCTCGGCATTGTTTGCTCTCAGGCGGTCTCTGCCTCTCCTTCTGCTGGACGGATGAGAAAGGCTCCACTGGCTGCTCTCTGACAACTGTTCTCCGCTTATTTACAATGTCAAACTAAATGTCTCCTTCCGCCCCGCCTCCACTGCCTGGCTACAGGCTGTCAGCACGGTGATGCAGGCAGGCATGCTGGCCCTCACTGGCTGGAACAAGTGCCAGAATGGATGCCGCATGTTGCATCCACATGATTTAAAGTACAAAAGCATACTGGGCAGACTCGCCGTCTCATAGTGTGCACGGGCATACATGCACATCCGCATACACATACACATTTTGTCCTTGCTTTCTCATTCATCCTCGGTCAGAGTCACAGGTACACGCCGCAGATTGCACGCGAGCCTCGAACCATCCGGCTTGTCATAATGAAATTCGCTGTGCTATTAATGTTATGCAAACAAGGAACAAAATCGTCTACGTGCGCGGTCACTCATTATTCAACATGAATTGGTGGAATTTGAATTCACCGAGCAATTCTCATGACTCATGGGAACGTTTAGTTATACAAGCACACCACTCATCAATCATATTCTCATATTTACACAAAAGCTAATTACTATGTAGCAGAGCATCAGAGGGCATTTGCAATAACACAGAAAATAAAATCAGCTGACTGACGACGAGCAGTCGCAAATGGTGGCGGTGGGTACCTTTAATCCTCGTCCTATTTGTGGATAAACAAGACTTAAGAGATATGGGTAGAAGTCTATAAACAAAGACATTGTTGTCTTGACCCCCGGAAAAAGGGAAAAAAAAAGAAAAAAAAAAACACGCTCACGGCAACTTCCACCATTAAAATGTCATGAAATATCCACGTCAGCAATGTCATACAATGCCCTTCTTGTTCAGTCGCTGCTGGTTTTAATGTGCATACATACAACACAGTAACCTTTCCTTTAGAACACCCAGGCAGGAGGACACTGCTGCACATGTGCACGTCTCAGGGTGTTTAATGCACCAACGACTACATCAGCAATTCCTCACTGAGTAAGCAAACTGATCAAGGTACCATAAAGATTTGGCAGTGAAGTGTTTAGAGGTGATTGAGGCAAGGTGTTATGACAATTCCTCTTGCTCTTCTGCCGGCTATCCTTTCACTGATAACTTGTGCAAACAATGGAGTTATGACGTGCAAGCTCGCGCCGCACATTACTGCAAATCCTGACTATATTAAGGAACACGGCGAGCTTAAGTGAGAGAGAAACCTGCTCCATCAATGAAAAATCAAGAGGGGGAGGGGAACCGGAAGGATGGAGAAGGACAGAGAGGAGAGTTGTTACAGGATGGGAGGGGGTAGCACAAGTGGAGCGATGGTGAGAGAACAAGATACTCAAGAGAAACAAAGCTAAATGTTCCCTTTTCTATTTTTGTGAGGAGCAAGGGGACTAGAGCAGGTTCTACGGCCATCCAGTTAATTATTAGAGTGGTGCTGCATAAAGATTAATCTGGCTCTGGCTGAGCACGACTGCTCTGCCACAGCAGCGTTCTCTGCAAGTACTCGAGCTACCCAAAATGCATCAGTATTGGCACCTGGCAAGGTCACCTTACAACTGAGACCTTCCCATGACCTGCGCTGCCCGTAGCAGGGACATGTTTGCTCTCACTGATGTTTAGAGATAAACATACGCCGGTCAGACTCGCTGGTTGCATGAAAACGCAGCCTCCTCTGGGCGGCCATGCTGAGCCTCGCATTCACCCACAGTGAGGAAAATACTCAGGGCAGCTGACTTGCGCAAAATTCAGATTGAAGCTCCCTCCTGGATGACCCCCATCCTGGGACCTCCAAGACATTAATAAAATTATAACAACACCATTTCTAGATTGATGGAGTAACGCTGAATGATCACAATGATGAGATGCTGGAGTACATTTAAAAATTCTTACATGCGCTGGGATTTAATAGGTGTTTTTGTTTTTTTGCAATGCAATATTAACTTAAATACGAAGTAAAACTACATCTCTGAAACGCATTGCTACTCTGATTGCTAAAGAAAATGGAAGAAAATAAAAACTCAACTCATATTACCCTTAACACTGGACTTATAGTTTTGTTTAGCATGTGCCCGCGTTTACAGTAATTTCCATTCTGGTTATGACTCGCGTTCACTAAAGAGTGCTGCTACAACTGGCCCGATGACAAAGGAACGTGTCATATTTACACAAAGACAACACAATAGTTTCCAGCAGCGTCTTCGGCGACTTCGCTCTTGCGTTGGCGTTCAAATGCAAAGTTGACCGTTAACGCCAACTCTCGCAACGCGATAGCGCGGGGGCGAATAAGTTTGGGCAGCAAACACGGGTCTGTTCAAAACACGATAAAAGTGGCTATGTGCATTTCGAAATCCGGCTCGTGGTTTACTCGTGAGATAACAGCCTGCGTTACACGCCCGGCACAGTAACTTTAAATCCTCTCACTCGGCGCTGGCGTTCTTGACCATGATTTGGTACCGACGACAGAGAATTTAATATTAGCATTGGTGCCTGTTGTGCGACAGAGAGATGAGCGTACGCGGAGGATGTTAATTTTGTTCGCGGCTGGACCACGAGTCCCGCTATCAAATGAAAGTTAGTAAAGCTTTTGCTATACTGGGGAGACGCAGCCTAACCAATAAAGACAACGTTTGGATCTGTCCTTCAGACCAATCAAACCTCGGACTAGATTCCACCAATCAAGGTTTTTAGGGCTAAGTTCCTTCTGCAACTAACGCCATTCGGGGTCCGGCACAACTCGCCAGTTCGTCTGGAAGTCGCTCGCGCAAGAGCCAACATGGTGGACACAAAACACCAGTTTCCTGACCGCCGTGATCCCTTCAGCGGGCCACCAATAAGCGCCTCAGAGAGCGGGGAGGGAAATGGCGCCTATGTTCATCTTCCAAAACAATCGTCTATTGGTCAAGAACAGCAAATGAAAAGAAGCGAAGTAATTGTCCCCGCTTCCTCCCAACGCGGACCACTTTATCGCAGCGTTCGTCATACAAACGGGTTTTAATTTGCTACTCACTTTGTTTAACGGGGTCGAAGTGAAGTCCGGCTCAGCGTATTATTTATTTTATTTAGCTAGCAAGGGGAAACAAGATGGCTGCTACTCGAACCGGAAACACTAGGACGCACGAGCGCGATGACGTAGCCTACGTTATGTCTATGATTTCCACACCGCGTTTGCCTACCTTTCTAGGGGCTGGATTGACATGTCTTTTTTAAGACTAAGGTAATTCCGTTAAAATTGCGTGTTCCCGTGAAATATAGCGGAACACTTGATGGACCAGTTAACATGCTGTAGCTGCACTATTTTTGATAACAATGATATAATTGACAGATGTAGTGCCAATATTCCCACTTACATTAAATCCACGCAGTCCCTAAATTGATTGTTTTACATTAAGAATAAAGAGTTGCTGTCTTGATTTTTTTTTAAAAAAGTGCTGCATACTTAAAAACTGATGTGAATTAAAATATCCCAGGTATGTGTCCAAATTCTTGCTGCTGGTGATAATACAAACAATTTGAAGACGTGACAGCCACAGTAGACAAATACTTTAATATTTCGAAAACCTAAAGCTTCTCATAAATCAAATTCGCCATATACAATTCTTTTACACACAAAAAGGGAAATTGAAATTGTATATCAGATCACATTTCAAACCCATGTACAACTCCATTAAAAAAAATTGTGACACTATGTAAAATGTAAATAGAAACAAGGTAACGGTTTAGCCCTCCATGGACCATCACCTTATCGTGGTGGAGTGTTTTGTGTCCTCATGATCACAGGTCCTATGTCGTTGCGGGCAGCAGTCCCTAGTAGGGGGACTGCAAACTGGTCTTGAGTGAAGGGTCAAAGAATGGTCCATAAAGACCCATATGGGATGAAAACCATCAAAGGACCAGTGTGCCCTGCCTGGAGGGTCACCGGGACCCAACCCTGGAGCCGGGCCTGGGGATGGGGCCTGTCAGCAAGTGCCTGACGGCTGGACCTTCACCCATGGAGTCCAGTCAGGTCCAGCAGAGACATGAGTCCGTCCTCCAGCAGGCCTAACACCTGCAGGGGGAACCATATGGGCCTGGTGCAATATGGATCAGACGGTTGGGGGTTTTTTTTGTCTTTTTTTGAAAACTACATGAGTATTTTGAAAGATGAGAAAGACTGTGCGGGAAAACAGTGCAACATTTTAAGGTAATAATGTTTCTCAATGTATAATTGCATTGAATCTGGGGATTTAATTATCGACAGTAACATCCATGAAAAAAAACATACAAGTTTTGGAGCAACAGAATCTGCCACGTAGGTGACTTTTTCAGGGAAAGCTTTGTCATTATCTCGCTAAAATAATCAAACGAAATTCTGTACGCGTTACAGCAGAAAGGCTCCATAGTTAAAGAGCCAATGTACCAAACTGGCGGGCCTGCAGTCTCGACTTGTCACCCATTATAAATGTTTGGCACATTATGAAACATAAATATACTAAAAAGGAAACCTTACATCAAACAAAAAGGGGAAAACATTACACTTAAAAAAAACAACAACTGGTCTCAGTTACCAGTGTAGTTTCCAAAAACAATGACATCTGTCAGTTTCAAAACTTGATGTTTTCTTTGTTCCATTTTCATTCAAATATGCAGGTTCCATGTTTGGCAAATCATTACATTTTTCTATTTATACTGTACACAAAATCACAATAGTGTATATTCCATGAAAACTTCGATGTACTGAAATGAAAATGTGGTCATTTCCTCGACACGAGTTCCAGGAGGGTGGAGGTGATTTTGTCCAGGTTGCTTGAGTAACGAGGGCCGTTTTGCATCCTGGGTCCTCGCTCCATGTCAAAGTGTGGCGCAGATGGGCCAGAGTCAAAAACCTCCTTGGCAGGAGGTCGATAGTCTCGGGGCTGCAGCATCTGTGCTTGAAACCTCTCAGAACAAACTCGCTCATCTGCACCAATTGAATGTTGTGTTAGATGCATCTCTGGCCTCCCGAAAGTCTCTAAAGGACAGAGGAAAATACAAAAAAGGTACATTCAGTGGGTTTTCTAAGTGAATGCAATGAAAATGTATTAGGACAAACTGGATTTTTTTTGTTAACCTATCATAACATGACATCACAAGGTGAAATGACAACTGTGCAAACGGAACAATTAGAACTCGTGAAGGGGAGACTCAACTCCATATGGAGCAGTTTTTCCATATATTTTGCCACATCTGACCAACACTCTTAGTGTGTGAAATCATTAATATCTAATATAAAGCAGAATTTTTTTTTTTTTTATGTAGCAGTGAGAATATAAGAGTTTACCTTCGTAACGATATCTGTTTGACTGTCTGGATTCCACCCGTGCAGAATGGTGATATTCCTGGTCCCTCTCATCAGGAATATTCTCACGCTGCTTCCAGCCTCGGTCTGTGTGATCTCCAATGAAGAGGTCTTCTGGTCGCCTGATGTCTGAATCCTCGCTCAGGTTTCTGCCATACAGGCGTTGCGGAGGCCGCTGCAGCTCTGGCTTTAAATTGTTGTATTCTTTGGAGATGACTGTGTGGCTCTGGTTACCTTGCTATAACAAAAAAAAAAAAAAAATGCATTATTTAATTCATTTTCATTGTTTGGCTGAGAGGCGGAAAATTGTACACGTTCAATGAGAAGCACTGGCCCTTTGCAGGGTGACACGCACCGCAGCTTTCTCCGATTTTTTGGCTTTGAATTCCTTCAGAAGGCTGCAGAGTTTGTTCTTCAGGAAATTTGCTTCTTCTGCATTCTCAATTTCAATGTCTTTCTGGTTGGGAAAATTGAAAAAGACAGGCAAGGTCAACGGATGGCTGTGTAACTAACGCATTGCCGCTGGAATGAAGATGAATTCATGATCTTACCAGCAAATCAAAGACACCCCCACCACCACCAGAGTCTCCCGTTTGGTAGCTTTCAGTTTGATGTGAGCTCTGAAAAACAACAGGAGCAACATCGCATTTTACTCTTGATATACCAGTAAATGTGCTGGACGTCATATGAAATATGAATTTCTGCTTCATCAACCCGATTCTTTGAGAAATTACCTGTGATTCTGTGTAGAGGTCAGAATGATGTGTTCCGTGCACTTCAGGCTCATATGCGAAGCTCCCTGGCCTAGACTGACCTCCAAACTTTGGCTCTGGAGGTCCGTACCCATCACTGAACCTGCAGCAGAAACCAGACACGTTCAGAAAAACATCAATATAAAAGTAGTTTTCAAAGCAGCCAGCCAGCTTAACAGAAATCAGCCTCCACAGACAAATGAGCAGGCACCTTAATACTTACATCTTGTTTACAGACTCCAGCTCTTCTGCAGTGGCATCAGAGAAGCGACTCTTTCGTTTTCTTTTACCTGGACTTTCATCATTCATAGCCCCTTTAAGAAAGCGCCTGAATGGTTCTGGCATGTCTGATATGGTTCTGTTAACGTTCCTTTGTGTCTGGAGAGTAGTGGATCCGGTCCTGCTCGGTCCCGGGTTCACGATTGACTCCTCGTGGTACGGTTCTCTCATCTCATGCTGATAATCTCTGATGATAAAACCCTCATGTGGTCGCTCTCTCTCCAAAAGCAAGGGAAAGCTCCTCCTCTTGGACTCTGGTTCACTCGATCTAGACTTCCTGTCGAGGGACCACCGGTGCTCATCATCTTCTGGATACCTCCTCTGCGAGGGCTCATACTCAGAACTACCTCGCCCACGACAAACCTCCTCAGAGTAAAACTCCTTCAGTGGATCTTTTTCAGGACACGACCTCGTGTAAGGAGGAGTCTCATCTGGGTAACACTCAGCATCATGAACCCCGCCGTGGAGCGTGTCATTCCTCGAGTCATACCTGGGACCGTCATCCAGCTGAAGTGCACCCCTCGTTTGTGGATTTCGACTATAGCAAGCGTCTTCATATTCCCCGCGACAATCGCTGTCCTTATACTCCCGTCTGCACACGTCGCTCTGCTCGTCATCCGTCCACCACAGCTCGTTTTTCATGCGGCCATCTTGTGAATGCGCGTCTCTGTCTGTCTTCAACGTGTGAGGGCCATCTGGATGGAAAGGGGGCGTGTTTGAGTGGCCTGGGCGATACCCTCCTCGATGAGAGTACTCATCTTGAAAGTCCCGGTGTTCTGGTGGCAAATCATGTTGTCTCAATCTCTCTGGGATACTTCGGATGTCGTTATCCCTCTGTCTTGAAGGAACTAAAGAAAATGTACACATACAGCGGCTGTTAAGAACAAATAATCATAATGACTGTATAACTGCAGTTATTGACTCTTATATTTTGTAACAATTTCCCATGACCTCTAAATATGCTGCATCAAGCACACCTGATGAAATGAGGCCTTTTGAGTATTATGGTTTGAAGCAGCAAGGTAAAAATATTACACATTTTAAAATGAGCTTTTTTTTTTTACATTTAAATGATACTTTAAAAGAATTTGTGAACACATAAATCTGTTTGTGACGCCAAATGAAGTTTTGGGGGACACAAACATGAGGGGGCTGGTCCGGACAGAGCTCAGTGGCCATTATTAATGCTAGTTCATGATCTGCAGAGATAATTTCATCGTCAGCTCTATGCATGAGCAAATCTGGCAAAAAAAACATAACAAAACAAAACACACTGATTAATCTATCATACATGATGCCACTGTGATAAATGATGAAATGCACATCCCAGACAGGCCAAATCCCCTCGATTTTCCGGCCCCACTCTGATGTTCCCACATGATCCAACATCAAAACCTGCATAACTGCCGTTTGCAGTTTAATGCTTTAAAATCTACGCACTTATCCCACTTATTTGTCAGTAGCGTCTAAACAGAGACAAGCAGACAGTTATACGTGACGAAGATCGGCTTTTTAAGTGCTTAGGAGAGAGCAGAGGAGCAGAATCCCTTGTTGAGCGGTGCAGAGAAATGTGCCTCTGGTGTTACCAGCTAGGCAACCGCTCACATGAGAAGTCACGACGCTTCCACCTCCTGTGTGTCCCCAGTGTTAGTAGGGCTCAGCCGTCACGCCAGCCGGGCTGAAATATTAGGCTGCTATTTTAAAGTTTATAGCTGATATATGATTCAATATGTCATCAAATGAGTAACAGGAAATTCCATTAGATGTGAATTTAGAAGCCGTTTTCTTTTTCAGTTTGTCCACTGAAGCACTGACAAGTTTGCTGAATGTAAAAAAACTAAAAGGATACTTAATGTGACACACACAAAAGGATCCTCATGAAAAATGTGCACATTATGTGTTTATTGTGAAAAAAAAAGTTTACCTTTTGAGATGTTCAATTTTCCCATAAACCCTGTTTTCTTCATTAGCTGAAACAAAAATAACATGAATTGTACTCAAGATGACTTTTTGATTTCCAAAAGCACACAACTTAATGCTGAACTGAAAACTGTGCCTCATACCACTGGATGTCCCCTTCCATCCTGTCTCTCGATTATCTCTGCCCTGGCCCGGATGATCTTTCCTCCTTGGGTGATGATGGATTGTTTATCCCAGGTCACCAGGTCCGGTCGTTTCAATTCCTGCATTAACACAAAAAAAATAAAGCACTCTGACTCCGATTCATATCATCCTTTTAAAAAACAGCAGATTGTCAAAAGGTTCCACCGGTGATGCCTGCAAATGCTCATTCAAAGTGCTGTACCACATATTTCTGCCGATGTTTTCGCCCAATCAGATGATGGGCCATCTCTGACAGGTTTCCAGTGTGATTGCATAGCTTACATAAGTATTTGGGGCCTCCATGTGGATCATTGGAAGGCAGCTCCTCCAAAGAGCTCAAACCTAGGAAATAAAGTGAGAAAAAAAAACATATGTATATAAATTTGCCCTTTGATAAACTCTGGACAAAAGTTGTTTCTAGTCTGTCTTTTTCAAAAGAATCGCATCAAGTTACTCACCAATGATGGGCTCATCAAGCTGAAGGTAATCCAGATATTGTAAAATATCCTCAAAAACTGGTATTATCTTTTCTCTGGAGTAACGCCCTAAGAAACAAACATAGGTGGTCAGCAAAGAAACTTTACAGCAGAGTGTCATGAAATATTACGCATAAAGGGTCTAAGCAAGGTGGAGAAAGCTTTTCTTGCGTTGCCGATAAGCTTCTGCATGGAGGACGTCCCGTAAGATCGACTCACCTTGCTGGTTAGATCACAGTATTTTACAAACACAGATGCAACATCCCAGATTCAGCAACCTTCCACTATGCAATTGCACAGTTGTAACCATCCTTTGGGTTTATTCTCCTCCCACCTTCATGAGCATGACAGGTCAAAGGCCTTGTTCCATGAGATGTCTAATGACTGAGGCGAGTGACTCTGGAGCCAATCAGCTTGGACTCTTGTCAAGCCATGCACACGCAAGCATCGAGTTCTTTAGTCCACAAAATGACATAAAAAAACAAAACAAACTCAGGTCTGGTAACAACCGTCCTAAAATTCCGCTGTTATTACAGCAGCACAGAAGTGATTCTTCGAAACAACGGTGGGTCCCAGGCTTCTGTATTTCATGACTCTTTCAAGCGAATGTCTTCATGTATGATGCATTGCGGCTTTTGCTTCCTGTGAGATTCCTTGTTTCGACCAAAAAAAGATTCAAGCTGAAGAAAAAGGATTTTTCCTACTGTCAGCTGCTGCATGCTCAGTTTAAGCAAACGGCAGCCTGGTTTTCTTCGTTAAGAGTATACTACATTCCTCAACAGTTAAAGCTGGGACATGCTCCTTCAGGGTATACAGGTGTTATGGAAATTATTTTTTTCTCTTTGTGCATGAAGGGAGAATGCCTTTTTTTTCCTGTTCCGTTTTGAATCCAGATCCCAACAGGAGGTACGATCAAACAATCCGCTTGTTTGATGCACAGGGTTGAATGTAAGCCTGCTTTATCCCATACATGCTGTAGCAAATTTGGCAACAGCGAGTTTTGCACACTGACTGCAACGGCAAAGAGCGAGGCTCATTGGTATGGCAATCGGAGCCACGTGGCAACATGGCAACATCATTCCGTCACACTAATCTTCCCTTCAGGACGCGCGTCCATGTGCTTCACCTATACACGCATCCCTCATGGATCCCCTCACTGTACTTTGCCCATCCCCGAGTGCCTCATACAGGTGTGCTTCACCCATCTCTGGAGTCCCTCACAAAGGGGTGAACCTATGTTGGGGGGTGGAGGGGGGTTCAAACTGCACACTGTGGGCATGCCATCCAACTCCTGACACCAAACATAGAAAAGGGAGAGAGCAGTCAGCCTGATCGCGAACCCGGGCCCACGCTGTACAAAACATTCCCCACAGAACCAAAGAGCAGAGCTTGTTGGTATGGCAGTCAAAGCCCATACCCAAGTGAAGTGACGTCACTCCGTCACCGATGGATGAATAAGCATCTATAAAAGGGCACGAGAGGTCATGATTACAGCCAGCAGGTGGGTAAGGGCCTAAAAGTCAAGTTCAGAAGACTTGCTGTGCAGATGGCAAGTCTTCCCGACGCTTGGGCAGTCAGGATCCCAAAGTCCGGCCTGACCGAACAGGCTACACAGCAATGAGGCTTCTCCCTCGCCTTGTTCACGGGATACTGCGCCCCGCTCACCTGCTACCCAAGTCTCAGAGCCAGTGCATGAGAGATTGGATCCTGCCCAGGATGGCGCCCCGTTAACACGCTGAGGTCATTTCGTGCCACACACTCAATGAATGGAAGTACGGTGCAAGAGGCTCCTCATCCAACCGGTTAACGTTACCCAAAATTTCTATGTGGCAACATTACAGAGGCCCAGCTCATATGACATCATTATGACATCACAGTAAAAGTCCCTCATGTTCGTGGAGCCCATAAACAAGGACGACAGCCGCCTCTCCATCAGGCAAAATGTTGAAAACATTAAAAACAAAAAATGTTGGAAAGGTGTTTCAACCGTCAGCTCTTTTAGGATAAAAGTAGTGACAGAGATGTGGGACGATGAGGATATTATTGCGTCCTTGAAGCAGAGGTCCAGTTCTTGTGCTGCGAAACCATTTGATCATAATCTAACTATAATACAAGAAATCTGCCTCTTTCCGGCTTGTGCTTGGGTCATGGTTGCGCTCATGCTTGTGCCGCCCAGTTATGACCAAGGCCCACCCATCATAATGCTTCTGGGTATGCCGATATGCCTTCAGCGCCATTTAACTGTGCTCCACCAAGTGTTGGGCAGTTGCATAAGAAGCAAACAAACAAACCAGTGTAACAAGACCAGTTTTGGCAAAAAAAAAAAAAAAAAAAAATTCTTAGAAGACCTGAATAATATACAGGGTTTGACAAGTATGTGAAAATGACACTTGTGTTTGTTCAAAATGTCAGTTCCTGCATGGGCATGAATCTCCCACTCTAGCCACCTCATAAGGGAGAGGTCTCCGGAAGAACAAGGCCTGGCTGCAGAGACTGGCTGAGGTGGGTCCGGCCCCAGCGCCTGACTCGCAATCTGTGTGAGGTCAGGCAGGTAGGTCGGGATGCCCCACATGTGGAATTAAGGGGTCTGAGACAAACAAAGAAAGATGACCCCTGACAAAAATCTTATCTACATATGTGGACAACTGGAGGATCAAGACAATTTCAAGGTTTTACACTACCTTGCACATATTTCAGATACGGATAAAGTCCACATAATTACCTGCCTTTTGATCTTTATTTAGTTTAAAACAATCCCACGAGCATTTCCATTTAGAAAAATTATTTTGTTTCAGAAAAAGGCACCCGTTATAACCAAGAGAGGGATGAGAATGACCTTGGTTGTCTTTTCGTATCCACACCCGCTAGAACAAACAGCAAATATACTCGAGACCAGAACAGACGAAAATGACCAGATTGAAGGGATGTCTACTTACCCGCAGCGACAAGGAAATCCTCTTTCTGCCAGGAATGAAAGGAGAGCAATAAATATTAAGTCAATAAATGGCGAGCCTGTCACTGCTAAAAAGAAAGAAAGGGTTACATCATGGAAGCAAACCTATCTAACACAAGTGGCTGCGAAGATTAAGTGGGTAACGAGTCACCTTTTTCTTCTAAAAAAACGTATATTAATAAAATTAGCTGCCTTTGTAATTCAAGAATTATTTTATGAACTTACTTGCCAAAGATTATATTACTTATTGAAGGCCAGATTAAATTGGAAAAGGATCTCTCTACAGACGCAGTGTCCAGTTTCCTTCAAGACAACAGACACATGGGCCAACATTCGAGACAACTTTCAAACTAGCTCGTTGAGAGCTTTTATTTATGGTTGATATGAAAGCACTGAGTGTGAAGTTAGGTGTCAGACCCTCTGATCAGGACAGGACTCTTGGATTGGCTTTCACGAACATGAAAAAAACAAAAAACATCCAGTGCAAAAACGTTCCAACATTGTCATGTGCTTTACCTGTCAGTGTTGCAGCTTTGGACCAAATCAAAGAGATAACAGATGATTTCCGGAAGTCTTTCAAAGCCCGGAGGGAGTAACAGAACATGTTTCCATGTGAAGCATTCACAGGACACTGCAGTAATATGTAGATATATCTTCGCGTGCATGTGAGACCATGGCTCAAGGACATCCTCCATATAAAAGCAAACCACTGAAAGGCTGCTGATAAAGAAAGAGGATCTCTCAAAGAACACTGCTCCAATGTCACAAAGATCAGTTGACTGGATAACCTGACTCCATTGGAGATCAAGTTAAGATCGACTTTTTTTCCAATTCTTGTGTAAAAGTACTCAGGTTGTCTTGTTGTATACAAAACCCATCAACAACCATTTCAATGGTGGGCTGAGAACCACCACTTTAAACTGCTAATGTAGTCTTGACTGATGTGAGCCAAGATAAATGTAGTTGAGCTGAAAGTAGTGGTCCACAAAAAAGAGGGGACACACAGAACAAGATGTTCCGGAGAACAGGCTGTGGACATCACGACCGTCCTCATTAATAAGATGCGAAACAACTTTGAAGGGAACAAAGATGACTGCTACCACACAGCAAGTCTGTCCTGGTTTTCAATCGTTGCCATTCCAGGTCCCGTCATCGTAAGGTGCACATGTTCTCCCCATGTCTGCTCAGATATCCTCTCAACATCAGTGACCACAAATTGGCCACAGGTATAAAGATACACTGTTTCCCCAGTTGCCCACTGCTCCACAGAAGATGTGTCAAGTGCAGAGGACACATTTCATTAGCTCAATTCTCAACGCCTCACAGGTCAGTCAGAAGTGAGCTGACATGTCACCTTCCCCAAACTGCTACATGGACTCTTCACAGACAAAAAAGCTGCTCCCGAGTGAGTCTTCATGGTGGCAAGACCCAAAGTCTGGCAAGCGTTTATTTTATCCGGTTGATAAACAAGTGATAAAAAGGGAGCAACATCTTCTCCCACATATGAATAAGATACCAAAGCGTGCAACATCTGAAGTCTCAGATGAAATGTCGAACATCTTGCCTGTTGCTGCATGGCGTTTTGGGGAAAACGGAAAACGCTCCTGGCTAAACCATAAGGTTGCATGACCCACGAACAGGAAAAAGGTCAGAAATAAGTCTCTGGATTGCCGTTTAGGAGAAGAAAAAGTAAAAAAAAAAACAAAAAAACAAACAAATCCCAGGTAATCGTCAGCAACATAGAATGTCATTTTTGGAAAATGGTTCTGAGTGAACCTGCCAAGGATGAAATGGGAGAAAAAACAAGATGGTAAAATCCAAACAGTTATATTTAAAAGGCTCGCTGACACACAATATCGCTACCACTGGGGGTGTTGAACATTTTAGATTTCAACCCAACTTCCACAGATTGCACAGATTTCTGCACCGAGAAGTTGTACCTTTAAATGTCCCGGTGTAGTCAGATGTATCTTGTACAAGGTTGTACCCCTTATGGATTTATCACAGACCTAAAAAAGGAGAGCACATAGTCACATGACAATATGAAGAATTTGGCAACTGGCTGGATCAGTTAAGCTGAACATCATTACCCATGTTAAGACTGAATGCTGCATGCGTTCACACTTTTGAGTATAATTATGCTGCCGCTTCTTTCATTAGTTGTTGCTGTTTTTTAAGCATTGTGCTGGCTAACTACTTCTGTATGCTTGAAGCTACAGAAACCAAGCAACTATCAAAAAATTTCCAATTCAAAAGGTCGAATTTGACAACTTTTTACAAGATTAAGTTTTTCCTACACAAAAAGTGAACTGGCACGAATGAGAACGCACAGCTGTTGCTGTTGACAACCTCTGATAGCTCCGGCAGGGCAACCGGACTTTGTTAGATGTCCAACACTCTATGGCGTCATACAATCGTGACATCACTCAATAATCAGCCTTCTTGAGCCGTTTCTTTCAGCTTTTCTACATCCATTTTTGCACGGCTTCGGAAATTCAATTCAGCGTTACGGCATTCACACGCATTTAGTGCAGGAGAGGCAATTCATACTAATTTCTTGTACAACCTTTATTGACAATTTAAAGTGCATTTAACAAGGCGTGCGGTACCTTTCGATTGAAAAACAACTTATTTCTTCAGAGAGCTCTGAATTGAGCAATATCCAAAACAAATACACATTTACATGGCAGTGTTAAAATGGGAAAACAGAACGCTACAAAATAGAACAGCACAATTTGGAATTCGTAGACAGTACAGTTGTTGGCAAATGTGATTTGTTGTGGCAAACACAGGTTTTCATACTTTATCTGAGGGGGGGAAGAAACAAAAAAGGTTGGATCAGACCTCGTTTTCTGGGACTTTATACCGGATGTGAGGACCACAAAAAAAGCCCCGAATCCCGCTTCCCCGTGTTTACCTTTAGCCGCCAGCGCTGCTCTGCATGCTAGGCCTGAACCAATCGATGCCGCGTGAAACGCAACCGCAGCACCTCACGGGGTCCGTTTCGACCGGGCGTCCGGCGACTTACCGCGCACTCAATGAATTCATTCGAGGCCTCGTCGTCGTACGGCGTCTCCAGTTTGTCCATCGTCGCCTGGTTACGTGCGCTAGCCTAGCAGGAGACCGCCAGCACCTCCGACAGCCGCCCAACAAGGTGCCTCTCGAGCGGCGCGATCAAGCTAGCTGCTCGGCGTCGAGTGCCTCGGGTGTCGAAGCGAGTGCAGTTTTAGCTGCAAGCTAGCGGACCGCGCAATATTGTATGGAGTCTATACTCTTATTTTCTGTTTGGCATTCGTCTACATTTGCCTTCAGGTGCAATGGGTTTGTATAAAACTGCGACTTCCTGTACATTGGCATACGGCTCGGGTCGGTTGGCTCGATTTATTACCCTGCCATGCAGTGTTTTGTTTTAATTTGCAGCGATGGCGGTTCTCGGCCACCGTACCCATCACGGCGTTGAAAGCGAGCGCACCCCCATACAAGCGCGCTGATGGAAATCCGGTTGCGCCCCCTATCGGTCAGGATCTTAATCGCACTCATTCAATGGCACAGACCACAGGCAAGGATTTGTACATATTCTTTATTTGGATCCAAGAAGAATTTGCTTCATATGTACAAAAACGAACATCTGTTTTTTGTTTTTTTCAGTCTGTCTTTGGAAACTGGGGGGCAGTTATCAAGCTTCACGTGGTACCTGCACAGCGTACTGTAGACGTGGGGATAAAATAATGAAACGGTATGATCCAGAAAACGGGAGGCCTCCTTCACACATTTCACTGGAGGCCAGAGCAACTAGAGTTATCAATCTGCAGATACCTCGCGAATTTGTCTGGATGACCTCTTCACAGGCTATGATGACATGAAAACAAACAAGGACTCACAGATATAACTCCGTCATATTTACATGCAATTTCGAGTATGTACACTGACCAATGATCCACACCTCCACTCTACCAAAGAAGATTTATGGAAATTATACTTTCATTTGTTTGTTGGTTTGTGTTTTGAAAATCCCTCACAGGTCAGCTTGGGGAAAGAAAGAAAGAGAAAAAAAAAAAGATTTCACAAGTCATTAACTCCCAACAGAAATGATCACATTGCCTTAAAAACTAATAACACCAACTGCAATTACCTATAACCCAACAGAAGCTCTTAGAGAGTTAAAGAAAGTTGTGACGGGGATCCAAAATACTGCAAATCATCATGAAACATCACACAAGAGGATACACTCCGGTGCGTTATCTACAAATACAAAAATATCACACCAGCGTCGCTCATACCACTATCAAGAGGTACCAGTTAGATGAGCAGGAGGCAAAAGCTTGGGGTGTCTGAACTCACACCACTCTACTGCTGACATGTGCACTAAAACTCATGTGAATAAATAATCTGCCGGAAAACAGACAGCAAACCTCGGGACATCATACAGAAGGGAGACACGCGAGTTTCCCGAAAATCAAGAAAGCAAGAACAACGGCAGTGAACCAAGCCTTCAATATCTAAGAGACAGGATGAGACGTTTCAGTAGTAGCAGGAGGGTTGGGCATCTGGCCAGGTGAGGAAACATCAGTTTGAGGAGTTGTAGAGTCCTCCTGGGAGACTGTTCAAACGGGAGCGCAGCTCTTTCCGGACCTGGGTCACCCTCGCCAGTTTGCGTTTATATTCCTGAAAAAGTGCACCACAGAAAAGGTCCGTCAGGTCTCCGAGATCTTAACAGTCCGACTGAGTGATGTTGTGCTCTTTTCTTTTTTTTTTTGTCCCCCCTCCACCCCTCACAGCAAATATTTTTGAAACATTCGTGAAGCTACTTGTAGAAAATAAAGTAATTAGAAAGTATAAATTGATACTCAGACCACAGCTCGATAACCTAAGCTTGGACTTTAGGCCAAAACAACAACAACAAAAAATGTTTGTGTCGTTCCTTCAAATTCACCTCAGTAGATGATAATACAGGAAGGTATTGAGAGACCCCCCCCAACCCCCCCTCCTCAGGTTCATAATTACATCTTAGAGCAATATGGTTTGAGCATCACAAAATGCACAATTTTAAGAGAATATGAAAGGGGAGTATTTAGTTCACATATGTATTTGTTGTAGAGGAAAAACAAAAAACCTTAAATGAATTAAGTAAAAACAGTTTTCAATAATAACAGCTGCCAGCTGCATGTTTCATTCTCTGCCCCCGCTCCATTTTGTGCTTATTGCAGTTGACTGCTGCCTGTGGGCTCCTGGGGAAGCACAACACACTTCCTCAGGCTACAGGCGGGGTTCAAGTTTAACATGCAAACCTGAAAATTGTTTTTTTTATTCACACATTAGCAGGATGGGGTGTTATGAATAGTGGCACTGCCTCCATACAGCTCTCTACAATTCTTTAAGCCTGGTTCTTTGCCTGGTTTTGGTTTGCCCCGCGATCAACCCAGGCAGAGCCGCAACTTACACAAAAGTAAGCTCCAGTAAAACATCGAGTGTGTAGCAAATATTTATTTTGTGTTGATAGATAAAAAGCTGTAGATGTGATTGGTAAAGACCATTTCTGAAAGTAAGATCTGTGCACCGCGGGGGGGCTGCAAGTTTTATCGCAAAAGAAAACCACTCACAAGATACTTTTTTCATTTCCATTTTTTTTTTATTACAAAAAAAGACTTGACTGGGTGAAGATACAAATGTGAAATACGTCATCCTCTTGGACTCCTGTGGATAGAGGCTCAACAGTTATGGTCAATGTTAAAAACACACAGCTAGGGGTTCCCTTGTTGTCCCAAGATCCAAGTCCGGGTGTTCGGGTCAATACTTACTGTACGCTGTGGGAAGTGCACACTCGCTGAGCCGAGCCGAGCTACATGAAAACCTCACTGTAAAGTCAAGTGCACCTCTCTCACAGAGCATAGCTGCTTTGTAACATGAGCAGTTCCAACCCACTACTCGGCGTCTAAGTGGCTTCTTAAAAAACAACAACAACAAAAAAAAGCACTTGCATCTCGGATCATGTAGAAATTACACAACAGATGAAATGTTAAAGTGTCGGCATGCGGAAAGAACGAATGACACAAAGGTGAGGTGAGACGAAACGTACGCACATAGATAAGCTGATGGGTTTTTAAAAAAGAAAGAAAGAAAGTGATTTACGCACTTCAAGTTTCTGCTCGTTCTGGGCCAAGCCGTCCTTCTGGCTTTGCAGGAAGACCGTTAGCGTGCGCGTGAGCTGCCTCCTGTCGTCTATCTCTGCTGCCAGGCGGCCACTGTAGTCTGCAAGCAGCATGCAGGCTTCCTCCACCAGCCGGGAGAGTCGCTCCCCCGACTCCTTATCTGAAACACAGCGTAAAAAGAGCAAGACAGCATGCTTAATAGAGCCAATACAAGGGATTCAGATGGAGAACATTCTGCTGAGTCAAGCACGCAAAAAGTTGTAGTTAAATTATTGGCTCATCAAACACTGTTACACATCGTGAATTAAGGCGCCTTTAACCCTTTCGCTCAACGCGTTTAGTTGTCCTGCTCTTTCCTCCACCTCCTGCCAAACTTGAGTTTAATGTTTCACTGAGGTGAAAGCCAGGGCCCGGTGCTTTTAGTGGTACTGTGATGATCAGTATGACAGAGCGGTTGAACTGAGGACGCCCAATCAGCTGCAAGTCACATCGCAACTGCAGTTTATATCCTGCAGCAAAGTTTCCTGCCACTCCACACCGCCATCTCTCGAATGTAAGCAAAACATGCCCAAAATCTTTGAAAGGAAAATGCGGCGGAGTTCATTGGGAAAAAAAAAAATCTTGTTTCAGTCCTGAGGATATCTAATTTTACAAGCAAACATCGCAGCCACTGCAGATTAACGGGTGGAGAACTACCAGCCTGGTCGGGGTGGGCGAGAGCAGGAGCCAATGAGGTCTCACGTGGCGACGCAACGTTTGAGGAGAAAATGTTCAGTATATTACCGTGTCACTGTTTGACAGTTTAATCAACTGAGAGGGAAACAATTCAGGGGGATATTTGTGCTGGAAAGGTATTTTATTTACCCCACAGATGTGAACCCTGGTCCTTCACATGACCCCGCACCGCTACCCATGACAACAATGTTATCGGAACAAGTGCCAGCAGAGGGTACAAAGCCTTTATTGGAGGCAGGCTTTTATTAGAAAGGCCTGAATTCTGAATTCATCGTTTAATATTTGCTCATATTTTAAGTGAAGCCTCCTTGTTTCCAGATCTGCTTCCCTTTGACCGGAGCAGGAGAACAAGAGGAGCTCAGACTGGAGCACAAATGAACGCTGGTACCGCTGTACTGGGTCCCCCCCCCCTCCCCTTCTCCTCCCTTGGGTATTTCTCTGCCTTTTTTTCTTGGCCCCTTTTTTGTGCCAGCCATTATTTGATTGAATCAAACACGTTCACAGCAATTATACGAGATCCTGCTTTTATTGGGGGGGGTAGTGCATCTACAGAACACAATACTGGGTGCATTTTATTGTACTGACATGACATTTCGGTTCAATCTTTTATTCTCCTCTTAGCTCCTCCCAGTGAGGATGTGAGAGAGAGAGAGAGAGATCGAGAGAGAGAGAGGGGAAGAGAGAGAGAGAGAGAGAGAGAGAGAGAGAGAAAGATGCGAAGAGCAGACTAGAGGATGACGTCAAAAATGGTAATGAGAGATCATTGGTTCCACGGGTCATAATCAACTTTAGCTACTTGCGTGCACCGTTTATACGTCACACTGTTTAATAAAAGACTTTTGTGTGGGACACATTATTGTTTCCTCGCTCCACCAGAAGCCTCCTCTCTCCTTGCCTCTTCCAGGTGCATTAACGGGATTAATGCTTCGCGGTAGCAAAAGGGGAATGATTTCTGGGTCGCGGGAGGACGCGAGGAGGCATAAATTAGCATAATAAGAACCATCTAATGTTGAGTTAAGCCCCGCCTCCTACCTGTGATCCTGTGAAGCAGTGACGTGTCCTGCACCTCGGCGGGCAGGGAGGAGATGCGCTGGCGCAGCACCGAGTCGCCAGATGCTGCATTCTCCAGCTCCTGCAGAGCTCGGATTAACTCCTCTGTCTGAGGGAGGGAAGGAGGGAGGGGAGAGGTCGATAAGCAGGAAAAGGGAAAGGAGATGAGCAAAAGGAGAAGAGAAACAACAGAGTGGATTGTGGGGAAAAGAGCTGTAGTGTGTCATTAAAGGGCATCAATTTGGTCCAAAGTATGATTTCATTAAAGCCCTCTATTCATGGCTACACTATTTTCCTTGGCCAGGACCTGTGGTGGTTCAGCTGGGGAGCTCTGGGAAGCAAAGTCCTCATCATCTGGTTGGATCTCCTCATATGACCTTTTCTTAGCCTTCTTTTCTCCATCTAAGGAATACAAATAAAAGAGCACAAGGCAAAAATAATAAATGCTAAAACACGGGAAGTCCAACAAGACTGAAGTTAGCAGTCCCTTCATCTGACTGTTGTAAAGAGCAAACACGTGGGCATGATTGGGCGTTGAGCCCTACAAACCTGTGGATTAGAGCAGTATTGTATGAACTTACAGAGGACCTGTGAGAGCTGATCCAGCAGGTTGTTCTCGTACACCGCTCTCTCCTGCCAGATGGACAAAACGCGGCCCAACTGTTTCTTGCAGCCCTCCTCGCCCTCTCTGGACAGAAAAGCACACACACATTAAAAAAAAAAGGCAACGTGAATTGTTTGGAACTGACGATGCTGAAATGCAAAGATGGCAACCTCTTTGCAAGAATTTCCTAAAGTCAATATACCGTATACTGAGATGGGTTCAGAAATGAACAAGGTGACGTCAAGTCACAATTTCTGCTGCTATTCAATTTTTTTATGTCAGAAATTACTAATGAGGGCTGCAAGAGTACAAATTTCATGACTGGCCTTTGAGATTTTTAGAATTTGTAAAGTATCATGATTCAGCACATAAAAAATGCTCCAACTTCAGCAGCAAACACAGTGTCAGATCCAAAAAGGGCAACTCAAAAAAATGTATTTGCAGATATTCAGATAAAAAGTATTTAGCAATGATAAGTCACATTAAATCTGACCTGTTAACATGTTTGAATGCGTCGACGATGATTGGTGCAAAGTCCTGGGTAAACTCTGGTCCTTTCTTCTTGCTGTTTTGAATGACGTCGTTGGCCAAGTAAAGGAAGGTAAGCTTGCGTGACACCTGAGCTGCATCCATCCAAACGTACATACATACACATCACACAGGTGTGTTTGGTTATGATTCACAAGTCTGAACCTTAAGTTGAGCAACTCTGTGGTAGGTTTTAATGGAAAGATAAATGTTAACATATGTACAAAATATTACAGGCGGATTAATTGCAAACCACAAATCAACTCATTCTCATTCACAGAAAGTATTATAAGAAATGGCACTATGTGAATGCAATACCAGTTTCCAACCACCAGGGCAAGCCAGGAGGTGTTTTGGTTACTACATTTTATGAATTAACGACAGCAAATTATCTCATAGTCTTCAGAATCAACTAGGAACAAGATCTATCAACAACCATTTAGTCACAGAGCTCCCTAGCCACTTCAGCACAATAATATACATAATACAGTACATGTCTTTTTCTCTCTCTCTACATGACTAGTATGTCTTCTTCTTTACTTAATTATATAGTTAAATCACACAATTGATGGTGCATATACCTTTGTTTATATACCAGCTCACAGTCAACACTGAGCCAAGAGCAAAGCTCCAGAGAAATGTGCCACCTCTATCCCCACTGCTATGTGCACTCTCCTTCCAGCCTTCAGAGAAGCTCCCAAAATACAAAACAGCAACCACTTGAGGTATCATTAGGTTGACTGCTAGCGCCCTAAGCAAGAGCGTGACATTTTTAGCTTCAGGTACTGCGAAACCTGGCACCTAAACAACAAGTTGTAGCACAATTTCACGGCTGCTTCCAAAAAAAAAAAAAAAAAAAATCCTCAAAACAGCTTAATGATACACTCGGAGTGCCTTTGTGTACACAACGCATATCGAGCCTGTGTTTACTTAACTATAGATAAGTTTGCTTACAGTAATCAATGGCAGAATAGTGGTCAATACATAGCACCTCATATAGCATCTTTGTACAGAAAAACTCCTTTTAAAATAAGTAAATAGGCCACTGATTACACTTGACAGCAATGTTCAGCAAATTCAATACACGTTCACGCAACGCAGACTCTTCGCCTGTTGCAGATAGTGGAAATCATTACACTTTACACACTTATGATGGACATGCGACTGGAATGAGATGAAGATGAAATTACACAATGATTTCTCTTGATTCTGATGTTGAAACTGAATGACTTTGGCCTTAATGCCGGAGTCATAACACTTTAAGCGTCCCTGCATCGCCTTGCTTTGCCCTTATAGCCCGGTCCAACAAATTTGGAGATGTGCAAGTGGCAAACCTTATCAGATCTAAGAAACGCGGTGACAAAAGCCTGTAGAAACATGGTTAATGACTGCATTTGCTCAGAGCCATAAACAAAAAATACAAGATAAGGCAATGGGTTGAAAACAGCTAAAACTACTAAATGATAAGTGGGGGGTGGGGGGGGGGTCGGGTGGGTACTGAATACTGGCTAATTAATACCTGCGAATTAGGACTAGAATCTCGATGTCTTAGAGAACCCTTGTGCCTTTTCATCAGTGGCTCCGTCAACTCAAGCTAGCACCGAGGTTCGACCACTGCCAAAATAACTTTTACCACCGCGACCCCACAACATGAATGAGGCGGTCAGATGCTAACATAACGTCACCGCTACACACGCTGCTGCGAGTCAAAGCCCTCTTTTAGGCGAATGTCGGCTACCGTCTGTGATTACGGTCGACAACCACCGGCCGCCTACATCAACTTTGCCACTAGCTTGAAGTTTGTATTTTTTTTACAGCCGCGCTAATAGCACAGAGCAGCTAGCTAGTCGGGCGCCGCCAGTAACTTGTTTGCGACCAGCACGAGCACGTTAGCAGTCTTTTGTTTGTAACTTGTGCCTGCCCGTCGGTCCCCTCGAACCAGAATCCAGCCGCCGTGGGTCGCCCTTACCTTTTCTCAGTTCGTTGAACCACACGTTGACAATGGTCTTCGAGTGTTTTCTGTGATGAATGAGCCACAGCGACAGCGTCTGCACACTTTGCTGGGAGTTGCTTAGCTCCGAGAGTTTCTTTTCTAGAGCCGCCTCGGAGAAAGCTGACATCTCGGCGAGACGGGCGAGTGCGAGGCGCTGGGAGAGGCAGCTTAAAAGGTTGCTCCCAGATGTGTTACACGCTAGCCAGCAAGGGCATGGAAGCTATCCATTCAAACTGCGTGCCCTACGCTTCCTTTTAAATGTTGAAGACAGCTTTTATGTCGGCGCGCCGCACTGTCTCGGGTGCTGTTACGCTCTAGCTAGCTAGCTAGCGAGCTAGCAGGCGTTGCTTCAACACAAGAGGCAAGCGGCGCTTCCGCACGGCCGCGATGCTGCGTTCAACTACAGCGGAAATTACAGATTTCAACACCTGGCAGCGATGCGGTGCGACGTTCACTGACCTGTAGCAGATAATTTGCAGGGGCATGACGAGTCCATATTTCGAGGTGAAAGCAACCAAATGCGCCCGGTAATTTTGCTATCTTGCAAGAAAGTGCATAAATCACCTAAATTGTGCGATGTGTGTGTTTACTTTTTGTTTGTATCAGATATCACAGGCTGCCATCATTACTATATAAAGCCCTATTTTAAAATAAATCACCTGTCAGATCATTTGGAACATGACAATTTAACCACATACACAAAGAAACCACCATGTAAGACCTTGATAGTATAAGACTTATTTATTACCCATTATATAGTGCTGCCCTTGTACAGTTAAACCGACAGGAAGGAAAATATTCAGAAAAATACAAAAGTGTTTGGCAGCATTACGCTGATTTCAAAGAGACAGTCGTTCCTTGAATAATTTCCAAAGTAATCTTTTGGTGCTTTTACCGTTGTCATGGTCTGTAATTATTTTCGTTTTAACTATTTAAAAGCGGTGTGTGACAGATCCAGGTGAGAGTAAATGTGTTTAGCAAAAACGCTGCATGTGAGCTCTGCAACAGTCCGACCAAGAGTAACAAAGCAAAACATGTTACACATTTGATTACATAACACAGTGGACATAAATGTCTCCAGTCACAGACGAGCATGTTCATGTGCATTTTACAAGTCTATGCTTTTCCTATGAAGCACATACTGATGAAAACTTATCACCACTGAGGCAACATTTATCTTCAAAAATGCAAAATCTGTTCTTGGAAAAGATAGAAGAAATTTAAAAAAAAAAAGCATCCCAGTAGTCAGACAAATGTTAACACAATGTCAAAGGGGACAATGCTCAATACGCCGCATGTGTGTAAGATGCTTCCCTTATCAGGCGATCCATATTTCTGAGACAATTACACATTTTTATCTTTTAGTAAAGTATCACAACAGCACCGTTGGATATGCTGGATGACTGAAGTGGGATTTTATCCACTTTGAAACGAAATGTGCTGTCAGCGAGATGATGGACCATATGGAGGAACAGTGCATGCAGGTGAAGATGGAGTTGATCCGACTACATTCCCTGGCGGCGTCACAGCCGATTTGCCCGAGCCTCTGATGTAAACATTAGAGTGGGTCTCATCAGACAGATTTTGCTCTAGAGGGATGTATAATACATTTGAATCGGACATACCATCCCCACAGCTGACTGGGCGAGGGAGGAGCTGATCAGAGCTTGACCAATGTCCGATGTTGTAACCGGGGTTAGACGTCTCGCCTACTTGGACAGCTTGGTAAGCCGAGGGCTGCGCCAAATAACTCGGCACGTGAACATGACCAGCGGTGCACGCCGTGCATGCTTGCAATTGTTCCCGTTCGACCTCAAGACACTCAGCTTCAGGCTCTGGTGCAAAGCGGTCACTGTGGACGTGGGAATATCCTAAGTGAGGTTGAGTCTGGATCCTAGCAGCAATGAAGCGAGGAGCCGGTTCACCAGCGGCACCGTGATACCCACAACTGCCCATTGAATAACTTGAATGCGCCAAGTATTGTGTGTCGGGCTGCTGGTAGTCATGCTGAGTGGTATTTGAGTTCATGTCCCTCTGCCCTTCACCTCTGGCTGCATCCACATTATTCTGCAGAGCTGCATCGTACCACCGCCCCATGTGCTTATGCGACGGCCATTCTTGCGCGTGGGGATTAGCAGGCCACGCCCCTTCAGTTTGCCGTTCGTCATAAGTTTGCCCTCCGTCATACACGTTTCCCCGCGAGCCTTCTTGGTGCCATCTGTTGTGATAACTTGCCTCACAGACCCTCTGGCTCTGGGGATCAGCAGTCTGGTTGGAGTAATCACCATCTCTGTAAGAATAATCTGCGTCCTCATACAGAGCGACACTGTACTCCGCATCTTCGCTATAAATATCTTGCTGAAGTCGTGAGGGTGTGCACGCCCAGGTGTCCTCAGCCTGGCTGGTGGCAAATGACCCAGAGTCATAGTCCACCTCATGTTCCTGTGTCTGGGACTCCGGCGAGGGACTGGCATACCAGTCAGCTGGAGGCGAGTCCGCGGGCGACATGGGCAGGCTGTCCACGCTGAACGATGTCCTCTCCAGCACTATTGGACCTTTGGTAAGAGGCAGGCTTACCTTGAAAACCGGATGAGTCATTTTCTGCGTCTTTCTTTGCATTGTCTCCCTTGTTAGCTGCTTTGTCAGCGCTCCAGCAGTTTTCTCTGGCAAGCCTTGATCTGTGGTTTTGGTGTGATTTGGCCCTTAAAACAAACAGCACACATTGAACAGGTCAAAAAGAAACCAAAAGCTGCAAAAATATTGAATTTGACAGCTTCAAAAAGACGCACATTTGACACCCATTTTCCGCTGTTGAATTTCAGTATGTGAGCGTGCACGACTCAGTGCCCTCATGCCTAGAAAAAAAGAAAAACAATGCAAGGGGCATACAAAGCGAAACACACAATGTTTCTGCACGGAAAAACACATTTTTGCAAAAGACAATGTAAGGAGAACAAAAAAGTGTTTGAGGGCAGGAAAATGAACACTGAAATGGCTGAACATGGTAAAAGCAAAGATAACTAGAAATGCCGCCCCACAGCGGCAAAACAGGGAAGTTGCAGTTAACATCCTCATCTGTATACGATATACAGTATATGTAGTGAAGACTATGATTGAACTTTCTTATTAAGAGTGGAAAAATGTCATCACTTTCTATTAGAAATCTGTCTAAAACATCTAAATCAGCATTTGACCTATGCCCAAATACATGCTTTGTGACATGACAATGACATTTAACCCCCCAACCAATGACCACCAAAACCTAGTAAGTTCATCTTGGACCTGGAGTTGACATTTGTGTATTGTAATGTAAAGCAATTCTCTTCTGGCATTCCTGAAATATGGCATATGGCATAAAAATGATACAGGTCAGAGTGATGTTGACCTTCGACCTTTTGGAAACAATTTTTAGGAAATTTGTGAAACTTTTAATGTGTTTCGTGAGGTCACAGTGAACCTGACCTCTGGCGAAACGGAGAAGGAGCTCAGAAAAACTGACCTTTGACCTTCAATTATAATGCCATGAAATATCATTTTATCCTTTCAGACATTTGTGTGTAATTTTGCCATAATCTGCATACTACACAGAACATTAGCCAAAAATGTGTGCCTTTTTTGAGGGGGGGGGGGGTCGCAGTGACCTTTGACACCAAAAATCTAAGTGTTGAGGTAAAAACTATATAAAAGGGTCTTGATAAACATGCCATTAAATTCACTCTGTGTACTATAAACTGTACATGTTAACATTTATAATCGACCTTAAGCTCCACAGTAATCACATTAATTTAGGTTCCGTGCTTTCACAGAACAGAACTTTCATTAACATCACTATAAACCCCAGTGTTCCACTATTATTTCATGCCAAAATGGCTCCCATGCGTAAGGTGGAATGGCCTCATAATATGGAGAACAGAGGCTCTGGTCACCATGGTGATTCATAGTGTTTAATCTTTTTTTACAGCCCCATTTCAAATCACGAGGCAATGGATCAAACCTGCGATCTTGAGAAGTCCTGCTTTTATGCCAATTTAAGAACTGACACCACAAAGTGCTTATCTGAGGGGGCAGAGTGTTACATCATCTTTACACTTACATCATGAGGCTAAAGAGGTGACCGTTTTGTGGCCAAACAAGAACAGAAAGGATAGAAGTTGTAGTAATGGCGGCGTGCGCACGCCGCCTGTACTTACACCAGCTGTAACTTTTGGAGGTTATTAGCACACAGAGGGAGTCTGGCACTTTTACCACCTATAAACATGAGACATTTGAGTAAAGACATTTTTGTTTGAGAACAACATTCCGGATTAACTCTTTTTTTTTTTTGGCATGAAAGTAAATGAAATACCTTCGGCTCTCCTCTGCCCTCCTCTTGCTCCACTCTCTTGATCAGCGATTGAAGACAGTTGTGGTCTGCCACCGTTACCTGCTCAGGATAAAGTTCTATCTACACACAGACATTTTCACGGAGCTTAAAAGTTATTCCTACCATGTTCACTATATAGCCTCCGAATTCATGATGGCCAAGGCTGCGTGTTCCTCATCGTCACAATTACCAAACCACAACACACTGACCAAGTACTTGATGGCATGAGAGGAGCTGGTCATGTGATCTGTGATGCCCCTCTTGTTAATTCGGGCATGGCAGCAGCGACACAGGAAGGCGAATGTTCGGCCACCTTTACTCCTACATTCAACCAGCCTGGAAAGACCTGCAGCAAACATGCATTTTTTTTTTAAGCAAATGGTACAAAATTTTAGAAAATATATGCCAGTTTTCTTTCTCGCCAGGAGTGGGGGGGAGATGGATTGATGCCACTCAAATTATGTGGCGGGAACCAGTAGCCCGTTAGCTTAGTTTAGCAAAGCACAATGAATGGAAAATGCTCTGCAGATGAAATAAAATCCAGCCATCACCACTGAAGCTGACTAAATATATTTTATAAACTTAATCTGCACACAAAAAAAGGCCAAAGTCCCCAATTTTACAGGGTGTTATAGGTCGTATCACTTACTGATTTTGGAGTGAATGTCAGGAAACCAAGAATAGGGAATCTCCTGGGAATGACTGGTCCTCGCCAAGGAATGAAGCTAATGAAGCTAAGCTAAGCATATGCTGGCTTCAGCTACATATTAATGGCCATAGACATGCAATCTGTTTCTTCACGAAACTCTTGGCAACAAAGACAAAAGGCCTATGCATGGCAGGCTCAAAAGCACAGATTTGATCTTAATTGTGAGTGGGAAAAGTTTTTTTCATCAATATTTTCTTATTTCCCTGTATTGTTTTTCTTAGGGAAGACTAAAATTCAATTTAGAAATCTTAAATGTTCACACTCAAATACAATTAGTTTAAATGGGCTAAATCATGTAATAATTAACAAAACAGACAACCCTCTTCAACTATGATTCTGATGCACTCGTGCATTTTATTCCTGACCTTCAGTTGTGGTTAACCACACTTCACTGACCAACATGTCAATTTCAACATTTGCATTTGCAAACCCCTGGTGGTGTTTTTTTTATGCTTTCTTTCCTTGTAGTTATTTTTTTTATCTGTTGTTTTACTTTAATGCTCCTGCGCCTGCTGGCGGGTGGTTTTCACAGAGCCATAATTGGAGAGGTTGTTCTGTAGGTGTGCAATTCAGAGCAGGGATGTGTGTGTGGGTGTGCGCGCGCTAGATTGGTTAGTATGATAATATTAACCAATGCCACAATAGCTCTCAAATTGTTCAGGCGCAAAATCCATGATCAAATCCGTGCAGACAAACAGTTCACGCGTGAGCACCATTGTCCGCATAAGAATAAGTGCAGTTTAAATGTGCAGTTTCCAGTTTAAATCCACTTTTAACTAATTCCAGCACATGTGGCTGCCACTCCGAATCCGTGCTCACCAATGAGAGGTTTGGTTCCCGCGTAGCCTCCAAGAAAGCTGCTTCCGTTCTCCGACTGCTCAGATTCAGATGACATCTGGGTATTTAACTGGGATGCATAGATGTTGTCTAACCAGCCCTCCGACTCGATCGAGGAGGCTGCTGTTGACTGTTTTAGGGTTGGCGGCCTTTGGGACTGCTCGTCTGAGGTCTTGCGCAGGTAAACCCTGAAGCATTTCTTGAGCTTTCTCCGGCCGCTCCGAGGCAACACGACCCTCCGAGATTGGCCGTGGTGGTGCTGCAGCGGCGCAGGCGTCGCGTCTGGGCTGTCAGGTTGATCCGGTCCGTATCTTAAGGACTTTACCAGAGTTAACGCTGCGATGTTGAGAGGAAGAGACGTACCAGCGTACCGAGTTACACAAACAGCGTGTGTGGGAATACCGCCAAAGAAAGAGATGCACGGACGGTGACCCAAATAAGTGACAGAGAAAACCGAGTGGGAGGATTGGAGGGGGGGACAAAACAGAAGTCGGCGTTCTGAACGAGCGAAGGACTGACCGTCAACGTCACCGAGTCTGGTCATCTTCTGAAACACGGCATCTTCCACCTCTACCAACTTCACATGAGGGTGCAAAAAGACATGAGCGCTCACTTCTAGAAGCTCATCTCGAGTGCAACTGGAAACGCGGCCAAACTGATGTACCTTGACATCCCCGGGTCCTTCTCTTCCCTCGAGTATCTTTGCTCTCTCCATCAGGGGCCAGGCCAGCAGAGGCAGGTCAAACTCCTCCTTGGAGTCCAACACGAACTCGGGGTGCCGGGCTTTCTGTCCATCACAACACCAGCAGTCACAAAACCGTACCCTCTTGGCGGTAAGGAAACCATCTCCGCTCCACGTGCCTCTACTTACGATGTAGTTGTATCTGTGAAGGCTTCCCAGAATGTGGTTGCGCACATCCGCCTTACTAAGCCGACGCACGCACACCTCGCAGAGATACAGCGCCTCCCCGCCGCGCGAGCCCGCCCTCACACATTCTACGATGCTGTGCAGGCCTGGGTGAGCGCAAATTGACACGTCATTTCAATCGGCCGTGGCACAAAAGGACACAGAGACGCCGAGGCTGGAGATATGGGCTTGTTGCTACACACCGATAATGGGCTGCAGCCTGTTCTTGTTGTTCAGATAAACCCTCAGAGAGTCCGAGAGCTCACTCGAAAGCCCTGCAAACACAGAATGCGTCAGGCTCCAACAATTTGGAGCCGAGTCACAGCAGAGGTGGCACTTTTCATATGAAGGATCTGAACATGGCGGCTCGCATATTTACCTGTTGGTGTCACACCTGGCTGCATGCTGCAGCTGTAGGATCATCACCTGCACACAGCTGAGGAGGTTAAGGAGGTGCACGTCTCTGAGGGACCGGACTGTTTATTCAAGGTTTACGTCAATTTTCTTTATTTTATTTTTAGCGGTTATATGAACGCTGACATCCATGTCCACTTCACATGGAACCTGCATCCTTTCACTCAGGTGCAAATGAAAATAAAATAAAAAAAATGTGCTTCGGTTAAAAATGACTGATTCAAAGAATTCCCTTTTCTTTTCTTTCTTTAAATCGTGGATGGACGTTAATATCAAAAGACAATTCAGCCAGATTTACCAGTTAAATCGTTTATTCCTGCACAAGAGGAGCAACGCCTGCAGCACACCACAGTTATGGGTTCCAACGAAGGTGCTCAAGCGTTGAGCGTTAGGCACTTCCGTTTCTTGCAGAGTTACACGGGAAATTATGACGTCCCCTTCATCTGGCAAGGTTGATTATTCCACACTCAAGGCCACGCCTGCATACACACATGCACCCTCCGATAGGTCATAGGGACACACACTGTCTGGCTAAAATCAAGAGGTTACACACAGCTCATCTTCCCAATTTGGAGACACGGTCCAGTTTCAGACATAGAAAAGTTTGTCTCCTCAATTTTAACTAGAAGAACCTGTGAGAAGCATAAAATTCCTATATCGATAATTTTGGGGGGGCGTGGAGGTACAGTAAAAATCGTAGAAAAGGACAGAAAAAAATACTACAAAACTTCCTGAATTTTACTTCGGGGGGGCCAGAAGACAACCAGGTCAAAATCTTTGACCATAATAGGGACGACATCACTGATCCGTCACCATGGCCACCACACCCACTACCATCACCATCACGCTTTTTTACTCTGTCAACCACAATACACGGCACCACTGACCCTTTGTATTGATCACAACACATCGACTGACATCTCTCTGGATGTGTGCAGCTATTCCAACACACACCAAAAGGTCCGAAGAATCGCATATCGGCTCGTCATGCTGTAAAATGAAGCGTGGCCAGCAGGTGGCGCTGCGAGTCCACCACATACACACACACGCAGCAGCAGCAGCAGCAGGTCTCCTCGCTCGTCGTTTACTCATCTCGACCTCAGCAAACGCTGCGGCTGGATCTCGTTTTCGTGCCTCGTCGTTAGTTTCGCACATTAATTGACAGGAGATGTGGACAAAAGTTACCGCCTGAGACCTTTACCGAGTAAACTAAAAAACAACAAAATCAACCAAAACTACGTTAAATACGACATTTATCGATGCCATCACTGCACTTTTTCTTGTTACAGTTCATGAAAAAAATAGTCTTTTTTTGCATTTCGCCCTAAAACAGATGGAGCATCTGTTAAGCTGGTTTAACGATTTATTTCATCTTTGCCTCGTCTTCAATTCTTTTCTTTTTTTTTGGGGGGGGGGGCGCAAAAACTTCCAGACGGGATGATCAAACATCCGTCCACCTGAATCTTCCAATAATTCGTTTTTATTTGTTTTTTTGTCGAACTCAAGAAGTTGATTTCATACTTACGGCTGGAGGGTTCGAGGAAACCTGCTTAATTAAACCAAAATCCGCCAGTTGCCGCCGAGAGGAGACGCGCACGACGCGCGTCAGGAAAGTTCTGCTTTTCCGCTGTGGCCAGTGAGAGCCCGCCTCCAGTTTCCTCTCTGGACCAATCAAATCAGCCCATACGCTGCCGGAAACACTATCCCTGCGAGGACCAGCGTGTGTGTGTGTGTGTTATTGTTTATGTTTCACTCCCCCGTAAAGTTGGTAAGACGCGTTTGTAGAGCCGATTATTCCTGTAACTGCGCGCGCTTAACTTCCACATTAACACCATGAGCTGTTGGTGGGAGAGTCCTGAGTCCTGAGTCCTGAGTCCCACCTCCAAAAGCATGCGGAGGTTAATTGGCTACTCTAAATTGCCCCCTCCAAAAACAAAACAAAACACAAAAAAAACATGGCACCCTCACAGCCTCTTTAAAAAACGGTTTTAATTGAATCACAACGAAAACTCTGAAACACTTTGAAACAAAAGGTGGTCGTGCGTCAAACCCGACAGCCGTCCCCGCCATCGCACCACCTCCTGAGTCAGGCTCGCCCAAATTTTGTGTTTTGGTGTCCACTTGTGTCCCCGATGCACCTTAATAATCCGGGTCGAAACGTTCCGAAAAGGTGCCAAACGATAGCCAGACGGGGTAGAAGCTAGATTCATGAAGCAAAACACGGCCTGAAGTACGGCCAGCACTGCTTTTCATCATCTGCCCTGAGGTTAACCTCATCGAAGGATATGGGAGGTTCCCACCTCAAAACGCGTTTGGTTCTATTGAGCCTAAATGTAGGTTGCTATCATGCTGTGGCGTGATTGACTTACAGTCACTCAGTCTGCACCCGCACGCGCTGAATGACTCAAAGCCTGAGCCGATGCTGTTTTTTTCCGAAGAGAGGAGGATTCACAAGCTCGCGAGGCTGTGACCTGGAATAATTGATGTGAAATGATTTGGGGCCACGGCACGCGAGGGCGGAGTCAAACGTCTTGGCCCCCCCGTAGGTGACGCAGAGGATGGCTGCGGCCACCGTTCATGGAGACATACATGAACAATCACCAGTCAAAGGGAGACTGGCATGTTTTTTTTAGAAGAAGAGGCCGCCACGGATTTCATGTCGACTTTAACCAGTTTTAAGAACTTTAAGAGGCTGCAGCTGAAGATGGGTGAAGTGGAAGCTTCCATTTTAAGTGGAAGCAGCTGTGACTCTTTGGTGCGCCGGGTGTGATGTGAAACTGTGAACGCTCGGTGACTCGTGGCAGAGACGGATGAGCAGCTGTCATTGGCCGGCCCGAGAGGATACACACGGCGCTTCCTGTTTATCTTGTGCTTTTCAGATCCTGTGCAACTGCCGCTCGAGTGTATTTTTATGGGGCTATGTGGCCGATATATGTTTTAAAGTCTGATATGAAGTGTGTTGCCGACCTAATACAATATGTAGGCTTGCGTTTCATTTGGTTCTGTGATTGATGTCAGAACAGACACAGGGAGACTTAGGGGTCATATTCATTACAATAAAAAAAAAAAAATAATTTTCAACCTCTTTTGTTCTGCAAAAAAATATGCGCTCTCAGTAAACCACTTTCAGAATAAAATGAATAGATGTGTTCCCAAAGAGTACGTTCAGTTGGGCGTTGAAAGAGAGGCAAACTACAAAATACAGAGACTTTTTTTTTTTATGGGAGCCATTACGTAACGCTGAACGATGTTGTATCAACTTGTAGGAATGACACAGGAGTCGGTATTAGAAGGGAGTTTATACGCATAAAGACCTCGTTCAGAACGCTAACACGCAGCTTTAAAGGCCAGGCCCGCCTCCCCGACGCGGGGGCTCTCATTCCTGTGCACCGCCGCCTGTTTCATATCAGCGGGACTCAGCCGCCAATGTCACAGCCGTACTGACATCGTGAAGTACACTATGACATTACATGTTCATTTGTAAAGTACAAAGATAAAGTACACAATAAAATTGCAAGGAAAATATGATATGTAACTCAGCTGCGAAAGAATTCTGCTTTGACTGGCTGCAATGAAAAACACTGATCGACCTCATAATGTGAACCAAAAATGCATCATGTGAGGATAAGCCGAGATGAGCGATACCATATCTAGAGCTTTTGTATGGACGTTAGCGCGCTGGTCACGTTTCAGGGAGCGGAGAGCGATTATTGAAGCCGCTTTTATGCTGAGAGAAGGAGAAGTCACCGACCATCATACACAATTATCAAATTAGGATCATGTAGAGGTTCTATACAGGTTATATTGAGGTTCTGGTCCGCTCCTCTGGATCAGGACTTGCAGTCGGGAGCCTCCATCTGCGCCGGAGCAGCCGGAGGCCTGAATCATTTTCACGCGTTTTAGCATGTTTACTTTCTCCAATTTTGAAGTCTAATCAGCCTGCAGGGCTGTCTGACCCGCAGTGAGCGGAGGCTTTGAGCTGTAGCTTCTTCCCGCGATAATCCTTCCGCTCGCATGCAGATAAGAACACTGGAGGGAGAAGAAGAGCTTTGTCTTCTCGCGGCATGACTGCTTGAAAGGCTGTTGATTAAGTTAAAAAAAAAAAGTGTTTTTTTTTTTTTTCGTCTTACGAAAGTGCAAACCTCCGTTTCAGGAAACCACGAGGGACGAATGCTTCTCTGAATTCGTTTTTTTAAACTTCTTAAGTTCCCAAACAGTGGACCTCAAACTTCAGCAAATCCATGTATGAGCACCGGACTCTTGCCAACTGCAACGCGTTTCCGACAGCCTCAGTAAAACGCTGCGCCTCATTCAGGCTGCGCTGTGGCCGTGCGTGAGCGCGGCACGCCGCCAAAGGGTCTCCAAATCTCAGCCCCGGTGTTGAGGTTTAATTTCGGGTCTCCTTAACGATGCACAGTGAGATGAAACAGGCTGGGCTGCAGTGGGTTAAAAAAAAAGATTCTGAAGTACAGTCAAAATATCAAAAAGTTCTACAAGTATTAAAAAGATTCAGCTGGAGACTGAAGAATCAGCATAATCGCACTTTAATGGCCAGTAAAAAAAAAAATTACAGCTATCGAGTGTGGAGCCGACTCCACAGACAAGAACCATGACCTTACATACTTTTGGCGTGGCTCATCCTTATCACCCCTCCCGAAGGGGTGCGCTTTATTGCTTGTGCGCGTTGTTTCGAAGTGGAAGGTGCAGGTCCTCGGGGTTGGCCTCCAGCACACAGGGCCCATTGTTTAGCGGAAGGTGCATGTGCTCTTATCTTGTTTTGAGCGTCTGCATTTTGGACACTCGGCACACTTTCAATGCCACGCTGCAAAGAAGGCCCTCAGCACCGCGCGGCAGTTTTACCGGGCGGACGCAAGAAACACATTCTATCTTTTGTAGGGACGTCCAAATTAGGCCAAAGAGGGCCAAATTGCTTCTCATCAGGCGGAAAAGCAAAGTCAAGCTGGTCTCTGGAGACACATGCCCAGCTCGAAGGTTCAAGACGAGGACCCTCGCCCTTTAACGACACAGGGACACTGACAATGTTTTGGTGGCTTTTCTCTCAAAGATGAGACTGACACAAATTGTGGATCCGAGCGACAGAATGATCAAGGACAACATTTCATACTTAACTTTTATACCTTTTGCCACCACATTTTCTGTTCATTTCCTGCTACTCTGAAACATGAGAGGAGGGAGGTCTCCAGTTTATCAGTCATGTCGCAGCACAGCGGCTCTGCCGTTCACTGAGGTCATGACCTCGGTTGAGGTCCGGCGAACTGTTGACCCGCCATGCTGTGACGTGCGCGTCTGCTTCCTGTCACCCTGTCACACGCTAGTCTGTTAATCCCAAGCAATTCAGTGTGTTTGCCACAGAAAATAACGCAACAGTGCAGAGAACTGCATCATCCTATGAATGACATGAGTCGCTGATGGAATCAAATGGAATAAATGTACGCATAAAGACCCCAACATGGAACACACAATTTTATAGGCCAGGCCCGCCTCCCCCTCCCAACGCGGGGGCTCAAATTCCTGGCACTCTGCCTCCTCACGACACCATAATCACCAAACGGCTCTTGTGACTGTCAGTACTTTAGTGTCACCAGCTCATTTCAAAGCGTCCCGCAGCACTTTTACACTGCAACACTTTAAACACGTATCAAGTCTGAGGGCACATGGGTGACACACACGCGCATGTACTGTCGACTCTATGCAATGTTCAATATAACCCCACCCTCGATGGGGGGTCCTGAGACCCTCATCACACAACACACACGCGAGGGAAAGAAAAAAAAAAAACAGTGGGCGTCAATGGGAAATTTCCCTCACGACCCCCAACAATTCAGCCCAGCAGGGGCAGTCAGTTTGTCCAGTCTGCATTGATGAATTTACACAGTTCACAAATGAGGATTATAGAGAATATGTACAAAACACGGACCATAACTGTAGGGAATACTCGGAACACTCCACTAGTACATGTAGCGGTTACACGGCTACACTGGATGACACAGATACCGGCTTGACTGGTCAAAGCAATGCCTAGTAATAAATGCATTGTAAGCCAGGCTGACTGTGAGGTAAGCTCTCACCTGAGTTGTGCAGTTTATATTAACCAATTATATGTCCCATTGTGTGCCGCGCGGGGAAACTGAACAACAAGGCACATGACTGTGAATTAAGTCGGAAAGGTTTGATGAATCGGGTCCGAGCAACGTCTGATTTGCCCGCTGATACAGAAACCTAAGTTTCTCCATGTTCTCTCCAGTTTCACATGGCTGACCACGTAGGGCAGATGAACCCTTCGTCACATGCATGCTTAGACGATGGGGACCATGAGAAGGAACGAGGAGGAATATACAAGTATATCAACCATTCCGTCAGAAGTTGAACAACTACTCTAACCCATCAGTGCCGCTGTGTGAACTGCTGCTCTTGTACAATAATCTCATGATTTGACGGGTATTTTTTTGCTGAATTTTTTTTTTTATATTAATGTCCGTCCACGCGTAAGTAAAAAGTTCTTTTATCACCTGCAGTCTCAACCACGTCTTTTTTTGTCAAATTGCCCTGCAGAGAGAAAACACATACAAATAGTCACACACGTTAAAGACTTAGTATTACATCATTTTCGCAAATTTATTTCTTATAAAAAAAAAACAACATAAAACTATAGACAACTTTTCCACACTATATTTCACAAACAAAAGATTTCACAGTAGTTTTAGAAAATTATTCAAAAATTAAAAGGATTACAAAAATCGCAGCTGAAATACTGAAAATAGCTTTATGAGCCTTTTTTTTTTAAAGTTATGAACTCACGCTTCAAACTTATTGAAAACTAGTAAAACATACCAGTAAAACATGGTGATACATGAGTTTTTAGGCAGTATGAACCGATAACATTTTTCCAACTTTGGAAACAAAAACGAACTACACAATTGTGCGTGAGGGTAACAAACAGAATAGCCCTTTAACTGACAGGCATGAAATGAAAATTTAATGCCCACTTTAACAGGACTTGATGGCTGCCACGAGAAGAAAAACATACCCAGGCAGGGAAGAAATAAAAGTGCCTTTTTATCCACAAATAAAAATGTAAAATTCTGGAAGGCACCAAATATGCACACGCATCTAAAAGTGGGACAAGCAAAACAATGGTTCACTCATGCATTGCTGAAATGATTAAAAATGAGACCGTGGATATTGAGCCGGCATCATCATGCTGTCAGTGCTGCAGGCTGCCATGAAGCTGCTGGTGTTGTACCCAGTAAGGTGAGTAAACCTTTGTGGGTGGTTGCGACTGACTGTTGGGAGCGATGAAGGAAACGACGTCTAAGTAGGCAGCATCACTGCTCACCACTGCATCTCCAGCTGTCAGGACTCCAGTGCAGCTGCTGCTGCATCGGCAGATGAAGCTGCACCGGCTGATGTTGCTGATGCACCAGCTGATGATGATGCTGCTGCTGCTGCACTGGCTGATATTGCTGCGGCTGCAGCTGTACTGGCTGATGTTGCAGCTGTACCGGCTGATGCCGCTGCTTCTGCACCCAACGGCTGATGCCGCTGCTTCTGCACTGGCTGATGTTGCTGCTGCACCGGCTGATATTGCTGCGGCTGCACCGGCTGATGCCGCTGTTT